>APFE031324424.1:0-38198 GCA_000404065.3 Pinus taeda | reverse complement strand
CTGTTAAGCTACTGCTGAGGGGTCTTATGCAGTATGAAGGTGTTCATCCTCTCTATGTTCCTGCATATGAAAAACGGGAGGTTCATCATCCTCACCCTAGTGAAGTGCATGAGCAACCGGATGTGATAGGCATATAGTCGAGAGAACCTCCCCTCACAGCTGAATTTTATGATCAATCTCATGAGTGGAGCATACTCATCTTTCAAGTATCGGAAGGGAAAGACTCTTGTGAGCTGACTCAAGAATCTGGCCTTGATGTAAGGCTCATAGTGTTGCCTATCCACCTTCTTCTTCTTATGCCACTGTTCTCCAACATTTGGTATACCTGTTGCCACTGATATAGTTTCGAGTGTCAATGTGAAAGTGACCTCGGCCAAGATAGACTGACCTCCATGTAGATGAAGCACAAATAGACGAGCCAACTCATGATGAAATATAACATTTGCCACCCTTTAACAAAATTCAAAACATGCTAGGTGTTGGAAACATGACATGGCTAGAGGGCATGCTTGTAATTCAATGAGGGTAGTGGGCTCATCCCTGACATGTTTGCCACTCTTGTGGTGTCTCCTGGGAGCATGCTCTTCTGAGGATGAGTCACTTTGTGTCTCCATCTCATACTCTGATGAATGCTGTGATGCCATGACTGTAGTGTGGACTGTGATTAGGCTGCCCTTTGATGATGGTGTGAGGTTGGGTGCCTTTGTGATATCTGTCACCAAGGGGAACAATGAAACAGGGAGTAATGTAATAGGAATAGGGGTTATAGGGAGAAATTTGTTTAGGGATATGGGACGAGTTTGGGTTTTTTGATAGGGTGTGGTTTGGGGTTTTAACAAGGTAGGGTTTGGGGTGTCATGTTGACCAAATAGTGGAAGGATAGGGGAGAGGGTTGGGTAGTAATTTAGGGCAGGGATATTAGGAAAAATGAGAAAGGGAGGATGGGAAAAATGGTAGGTGAGGGGAAAATGATGGGTGGAATGGAACCTTGGCACTAACGACACACTTTAGCAACCCTAGCCATCATGGTTTTTGGTGATTTCTTATGGTTGATTTTATGCATTTGGTTGCATTCAAACATCGGTATAAACCATCATATCATTGATAAAACTTGATGAACAAATGATGTCAAAGAGCCTACCTTTCAATTTGATGTGCTTCACAAAAATTTGGAGGTGATTTGGCCTTGTTTTGGCCCTTGGTTTGTGTGCACTGCACCCTGGGTATGCGCCATGCCTGTGGAAAGTTTGAACTGCGGGTAGGCTTTGTGTGTGCCATGCCCTCTGTGTGCGCCGCACCCATGAGTATGTGCGTCACGCTCCTTAAAACCACCTCCAACTCCCTCAAACACTTACGATGCACACTCACACCCTTTGCAATGTTTCTCGAAGGCTTGGATTAACACAATGCCTTTGATTTTGGTGAAAACTTGCATATATAGCTTTGGAAGTGACGGGTTAAATTTTTGCTTCCTTGAAAACCCATTTTTCTAATGTTGTGTTTTGACACTCTTTCACTGACTTTAAAACACATTGATTTTCACTTTCCCTTTGAAATTTTAGATCAAATGATGAAATTTTCGGCACTCTTTGTAGGGATTGCATGACAGGACATTTGGCCATGGAAACCATGACTGCATCTGAAGAAATCAACAGACGAATTTTTTGAAAATTTTGTCATAAATGACACTGTTTGACTTTTCTTCAAAACAGAGTTTTGAGGAAGAGTCGAAGTCTATCCACATGAAAATGAAGCTCTCTGAATCATAACTGTGTAAGGGCCTCACTCTGGCTTGCATGGCTTTACTAGACATGTTCAAAGGTCAAATTTATGAATCCCTAGACCTAAACATCGAAAATGACTTTTGTCCTTTAAAGGACTAGACCTTGACTATCATGGACTTTGATGACTATTGAGAAAATACCTGAGCTAGCATGAGCCAGACATGAGGGGGAATGACTATCATGATCTTCTCCATTAGATTATGGCATTCCCCTAGTGGAATGCATCTGGGTGAATGGAGCGGGACACCTAAAAATGAAATGCATAAAGAGTTTTGATCTCTAATGGAGGACTGACTAGACTGACTCTAACATTAGCTCCAATGGGGGATCGTAGCTCCTTGGAGGTGCCAAGAACAGTAGATCTCTGGAAGAGCTAGCTAGTGCCTTCATCCATTTGGGCTATGGAGTCCTCATTTCGACAAATAATACAGGACTCTGACTCATTTATGAAACTGAAATGACCAAAAAAACTGACTCAAACTTGACATTGAAATGATATAAAGGCTAGCTTGACCAACTCTAACAAAACTAAAATAAAGTGGTATTTACAGTGATAGTGGAAGCAACGTTAATAACTTAGAAATGTTACTGCTTGAGCAGCTGACCATTAATCGGCCCTTCTAGACAATCTTCCCCATTCATTTCCTTCAGAAGAAAGGCATTCTTCCCCGATATGCTGCAATCTTGAAACTACCTTTCCAGAGGTTCTCGAACTTACCGTGCTTGCCTTTCTCCTCATTCCTTGCATCCCACTTTAGCACCACATCATCCACCGGAAATTTGTCCACCTTTGCCTTTCTATCATAAATTTTCTTGATTTTCTCCTGCAATTTGGATGTGTTCTTGAAAACTTCTTCTCTGGTTTGCTGCAAGTGGACCATTTGATTCAACCTTCTCTGCATGGGATCTTCTTCACTACTGGTCTCTTGAAGAAGTTTGACTACTGGGGCAGCGAGAGAGGTAGGAAATACTGTATCAACTCCATAAACAAGCTCAAATGGTGACGTACCTATGGATTTCTTTTGACTGACGCGATTTGCCCAAAGCGCATTTACCAACCTCTTATGCCAACTCTTCTTATTTATTTCCAGCGGCTTCTTGATTATTTTGACCAATGATTTGTTTGAAGATTCCGCCAATCCATTGCCTTGTGGATGATAGGCAGTTGAGTGACCCAAAATGATGTGATATTTATGACAAAACTCTACCATCCTTTTTGATTTGAAAGCTGCTGCGTTATCAATGATTAGCTTATTCGGACAACCAAAGCGAGATAAGCTGTTATTTTCAAGGAATGAAATTATTACCGCATCTGTAGCTTGTCTGGTGGGAATTTCCTCAATCCATTTCGTGAAGTAATATGTGGCTGTGAGGATCCATCTGCGTTATCTGGAAGAGGCGAGATGAATTTCGCCAATGAAATCCAATCCCCATTACTGGAAAGGGGCACTCACCTCTATGGGCTTGAGTGGTAGAGGTTGTAACTTCCGCTTTCCTTCGAAAATCTGACACTTATGACAGTTCTTGACCATCTTATATACATCAGCAAACAATGTCGACCAATAGTACCCTGCTCTCAAAATTTTGTTTGTTGTTGACTTCCAAAAAAGGTGACCACCACAGTCTCCTTGGTGGCAGTCCTCCATGACTTTCTTCGCTTCCTTTTCCACCGAACAACTTAACAAGACGCCACCAGGATCTTTCCAATACAGTGCAGAATTAAGAATGCAAAACTTGGCAACCTTCAACTTGAGTGTTCTCGCTTTGTTTCTAGTCATACCAGGTGGTGGTGACAAATTTTTAAGCACATATATGATATCTGAATACCATGGAGAAAGAGAAAACATTTCAGATACCTAAATTGACGATTCTTCCTCATTCTCATCGGAAAAAGCAGCGATCAGATTTATGTCCAAGGCGTGCAAGTTTGATTCAGCCATTAGCTTCACCAATCCTTGTCCTTTCACAAGATTTGTGGGCTTTATTTCCACATCATATTCTAGCAAGGCTGCAATCCACTTGCCTCTTCTTCCTTCCGGATCGGTCTGCACTAAAACATCTTTTACAACAACGTTAGGAACATAGGCCAGAATGTGAGAATGTAGAATATACACCTGGAAATCTTTCAATGCCTTCACAAGTGCAAGGGCTTGCTTCTCAATGATGTTGTACTTTAAGGCTGTGTCTCTTATAGCTCTGTTGAAAAATGCAATGGGTCTTTCATGATCATCTCTCTTCTGCAATAACACCGCTACCATAGTATGCTCTGAAGCAAATGAAAACAATATGAAATCCTGAGTGTAGTCTGGGCTGACTAGAACTGGAGCTGAGGAAAGAGCCAATTTGACCAAATTGAAAGATTTTACAGCCTCCTCCATCCATTTCACTTGGATGTGCTTCTTAAGCATGTTTTTTATCTCTCTTAGGTGCTCAGCAAGATTGGGTACAAAGCGGCATAGGGAATTCATCTTACCATTGAACGATTGTATCTCTTTTTTATTCCGGGGCAGATCGATTTACTGAATTGCTTGCACATGTGTTGGGTCAATACGGATGCCATCTTTTGAGATAATGTGCCCGAGCAGTTTGCTTCTTCCATGGTGAACAAGTTCTTCTTTGGATTCAGTGATAAGCCATATTTTCTGCACTTTTGGAAGGCCGTTTAAGATGGTACATGTTCTCTTCATTAGATTTGGAAAACACTGTCAAATCATCCAAAGACACCACCAAAAAGACATCCTTCTCATTTGCAAAAGCAAAGTCCATTGCACCCTGAAATGTGGCACCTGCATTCTTCAAACCGAAAGGCATTTTAGTGTAACGAAAGGTTCTCCATGGAGTGGTGAACGCTGTCTTGTCTCGGTCATCCTCATGGACAGAAACTTGGTTATATCTGGAATAACCATCAAGCAGTGACATACGAGATGCTCCCACTACTCACTGAAGTATATGGTCCATTTTGGGTAGTGGATAGTTGTCCTTCAATGAAACTTTGTTGAGATTTATGAAATCAATGCATAAGCGAATCTCACTTGTCTTCTTCCCTATGGGCACCGAGTTAGAGATCCAATCTGAAAATCTGATTGGCACAATGATCCCTGATTTGTACAACCTGTTGATCTCCTTTTTAATAGATGGCAGCAACTTTGGATTTAGCCTTCTCAACTTCTATCTGAATGGTTTTTTATTGGGCTTGATGGGTATAGTGTGTTGAATTATATTGGTGTGATATGTCTTTAAGTTGGAATAGTCCCAAGCAAACACATCTACAAATGAAGACATCAAACTAATATATTTGTCCTTGATCTTTGGCGGCAATGCTTTGGATAATTTTACCAATTTAGGATTTGTAGCTATCCTGATATTGACCTCTTCCACACCCTTCTCTGTTGGCTACAATGTTGGCTTGCAGGCTACATCATCTTAATCGAAGAGTTCTTCTAGAGGTATCAAGCCTTTGGGAATAACATTATTCTTCAGCTACAACACGTCCATTTCATTGATCTGCATCTCATCTGTACCATTACCTTTACCATCGTCATTTTCTTCATCAATTGAGGTCTCTTTGAACTTGCCTTTGTTTTGCAGAAAATCATCAATCTCCTCATCATCTTGGAATACTTGCCAATATCTCTGATTGTCTGGAACGGTTGGACGATCCTTGACATGGATTTCGAATTTGTTGCTAGAGTTCATTAGGATCTTCAAACTACTTGCTTCCTTGGCAAGAGAATCAACAATACTATTTTTTATATGAGGCACACATGTCAAGGTGTATTCTGAAAATAATTTTAAAATGTCTATGACTGCATTACGGTAAGCCTGCATCCTAGGATGTTTTGTTTGATATTCACCTCTAACCTTCTTGATAACTAATTCGGAGTCGCCATATATTGAAATCCTCTTAGCATTCATCTTTCTTAGAATCTTTAGGCCAGCAATCAGATCTTCATACTCAGCTTCATTATTTGAACACTCAAAAGCCAACTTGTAAGAGCATACCCACACGTTACTAGGGACTTTGCTTGGGGCGGAGAAAGGACTGCATACCCAAATTCCAATTCCAGCGCCATCATTTCTCACTGCTCCATCGAAATCCATGGTCCACAAACCTTCTTCCTCCTCTTTCAAGTATTGGAAATCTATTTGTTGTGCCTTGTCTGCTTGTTGTCCATTATTTTCATCTGATTCCCCAACGGTGTTCTACTGTTCTTGTTCTTCTTTCTTCAAAACTTCTCTGAAATTTTCTGTTATTTCCAGAGTATCATCCGCTTCTACTAACTGACTATATATATCATTTAAACTATCTGAATATAAAACAAAATACTCTAAATATGTATGTACATAGTTAATTGGAAGATTGATTGGTTTCTCCTTGCTTGTGATCATGTACTTCATTTTTTGTTCTCGATACAATTTCCTCATTTGTCCAAACACTAGAATCGTAGCATAGGAGAAATATAGCTGTAGTGTCCATTTCAATTTTTCTACCCAAGACCTGGAAAGAAGCATGCCAAACCTTGGAGGAATGTCTGCTACCACAACATCCATCAAAACATTCTTCATGGGAGCTTATCCAAACTCACCACCAAGTCTTTGATGAGACCTATACATCTTACTCTGCTGGAGTCGAACGCATAGAGATCATGATATTGCTCGGTGATGTACAGACCAAGCTTATCCATGATTGTCTTGGGCATGAGATTGTGAGAAGCTCTGGAATCGAACATGGCGTTATGTAACACAAAATCATGAAACCTTAAACTGGTGTAAAAAGGTGGCACGTCACTATTAGGAGACTCACCATTTGATGCTGGCCCAAAAATCATTTCAGGTTGATCATCTTCGACATTCACCATGTCGGACATTGGGTCCAAATTCAACATTTTAGATACTTGTCCTTTATAGCTGTTGTTCTTCATTATTTCAGTCAAGGGGATGGAGATCTTCAATTGAGCAATCTCATTCTCTAAATTGAAAGCAGGAATCTTTTCTACCTCTTTGACTGGGATTTCTTTCCTTTCCTTTTCTTTTGATGTAACTTGTTGATGTAATGGTTCGGCTGATGGTGATTTGTTGCTCTCCAGATCAACTGCCTCCTTTCCTTTCCTTTGTGTAAATGTTGAATCATTCTTTGACGCTTCAACATCCTTCCTTTTCTGAATGGGTCTTACCGACACATCTCTGTTTCTAAGTAAATATCACTGTTGTTGGGTGGACAAAGCATTCATGTAGCCTCTTTGGTATTCATCTGATTCTTCCTCCAAGACGGTGTTGCTTGCTAGAATGAAATCTATGTCTTTGTGTGTAGATGAACTCTCTGCATACTCCTCCTCCTCAGTGAGATAAATAGGCAAATCATCAGGGGTAAAGAGGTGATTTTCTTCACCTATTACATTCCTGTCCTCATCTGATTCCAGTCCATGCACAAAATTTTGCTGCAAAGGTGTCTGTACTGGCTGTTGTGCAATCTGCTCTTGGGCTCACTGATCTCTCTGTCTTATTCTATACTGTGGTTGTTGCTGCCCATGAAAGTTAGGATTTCTAACTTGTGGCTTCGGTTTTTCAAGTTTCACTCTTTCAAGCATCTTCTCTACCTTCCGAAGTAGCTGATCTACCAAGGAAGATTCTTCCTTTGCAGTGACCTTCTTCTCTACCTTTGCTCTAGCTCTCTTGGTCAGCAGATTCGCTTCAACACTGATCGCTATCTTCTGCATGTCTTCCATTGTGGCTGGTTCTCTTTTTCTCAATTGATAATCCATGTCAGCATCAAAACCATCCAGGAAATTCAACATGGCTAGTCCCACAGGTGGCCTTAGATTATCTGGAATTTCATTATAAACTGTATTAAATCTAATGCAATAGTCTTGGACCGACTCACCAGCGTTTCTTTTGATTTGCTCATATTCAGCCATAATTTGAAGAGAATTCTTTTTCACTTCCCAGCGGTTTAAAAATTGTCTTTGTAAGTCAACGAAGGTAGCGATACGAGCAGCTGGCAAACCTCTGAACCATTTCCTCACTTCACCTGCAAATTTCTGTACAAAAAGTCTCATTGCCACATTCTCCGCATCGATCTCATGAAGTTCATAGAAGTCTGCCATTCTATCCACATGTTGCTGAGCAGTAATGCCATTAGGAGTGCCATCAAAAAATGGGATTTTGCTTTGGGAATCAATGGGCATATCATCTAAAACTTGAGGCAAAACAAGAGGTGTAAAATGGGCAGCCATCACTCTTGGTGGATTTGTCCTCGGAGGTGTTGGAGGAGTGTGCATAGTTTGTAAGGGGCTAGCAGTTTGAAGCTGAGCTACTATGTAGTTATCATTCGACCGATTAGCCCTTTCTGTCTCCAAGTCTATAAGAAACTGTGGATTATGAAAAGTGAGTCAACCCCTCTTTCGGATTTGGTTTTGAACAACGATAATTCAAACTGCTCATCAAACTTTAGCTCTTCAATATACTCAAAAATGTTCGGGCATGAATGGGATTTGAGCACGGGTGGTATAGAGCTTTCTTGATGACGAATTATTGAAATCAAATTGGGATTTTCATAGATGTGCGGATGGTCGGGATCTGGGTTAGCTCTGGTGTATCTTCTAGAAGCCAGCGTGTTATTGAGAAAAATCAAAGGACACAACCAACTTTACTCAGCCTATCCAATCCTAAACTTATCATCTGGAAGCTTAGAATTATTTAAGAAGCAAGGGGATTGATTTTCTCCCCAGCGGAGTCGCCACTATGTTAGCACCTAAATCCGCCTTAGGCTGAAGGAAGGCAAAATTTAGGGTATCCACAAACCAAGCTCAGTCTGGTAGCTAGCCCTACTAGAACAGGAGAGGGCTCTCTCCGTGTCACACTCAGTGGATAGATAAACGAAATGGCCTGAGATGACTCACAGAGAAATATCTATCTTAGGCTAGTAAGTGAATATGGATATAAGAAGTGATTTTTATGAATTACTGTGTTTCTGGGATGGTATGGGACTAATGGACCTCAATGGACAGAGAACTTAATACAAAGGCACTGACTATTTCGTGAGGCAAGATAGGCATAAAGCCTAGCAATTTAGTTTAAGATAGTGTGGAATGGAGAGATTGATTAAGAGGGTGAAAAGGGCATGGAAAACATGAACCCTTTTCAATAGAAGAATGAACACTGAACATGAAATTTGCCATAGGAAGAGCAATAAAATTGAATTCTACCTTATCCAACTTAGAAAATTTCACTAGAAATGAATATGAAATGAACTATGAAACATAAAAAGATACATATGAAACATAAGAGACACATTTGCTACGCTCACAACCACATGAATCTCATGAAACAAAGCCGCTGCCTTTCATTAATCCTCTGTAAAAAATATACAATGAAGAAACATAATTTCCTTGCCATAGTCTCCCAGAAGTTACAAGCCAACCAACCCTCTGCAAATGGTTTGCATACAATATATAGAATGTGCCATGAAGATATAGAATTCCCAAGGGTTGGGGAGTTACTCAAATCATTACAAAATGAAGGTGGAGAGCCAAACATCAGCTACAGGTGCAGTGCCACAAATATGACAAATGGCTTGGGTGACCCTTTGCCTTCCTTTGTCACTTGGACAGATGCCCATCTGGAGTGAAATAACTTTAAATGCTACCTTTGGTGTCGAAAAAGTGAAGTGTAGATGAGAGGGCCCACTTATGAAAAGCCGCGAATCGAAATTTCGCGAAACAGAGGCAATTTGGGCCTTTTTTCCTATATGCACCGCACCACTTTGAGGCTAGTTTTGTGGCACTTTCAGGAGTCCAAAATGTGCCCAAGTGTGCTTGTTGGAAATCCTATCCTGTCCACTTTCCAACCCAAGTGGAATGTTTGAATTTGGAGCTCATTTTCCCCTCCAAATCTTAATTCTCCCAAGACTGCTTCATGTGTGTCAAAATAGGGGAGTGAGGCCATTTGTTGGGTGTTTTTGACCTCCTGGAGACTCAAATCATGCCCAAATTTCTTGCCCGAGTGCCAGTAGTCATGATTTTGCATGCTGAATCAAAAAATGCAAACCATTTCTCATTTGGAGCTCCCAATCCTACGCGTTGCATCGGTTGCGCGACGTGTATAGAGAGAAAACCTGTGTTTGTGCCAAAAAATTTCCATGTGACCAAAATTTTCCCAAATTTCATGAAATTTGGGCTGGAGGTTCTCTAAGAGGCAATATGATGGGCCATATAAGCTTCAGCCAAGATTCGAAGCCGATATTTCTCTTTTTCCTCTTTTGTTGCTCTGCTCAATTTGGCCTTCAAGCTCCTTATCCGGGCCTTAGCACTCGTGTTCTGTGCCCTGTAATGACAAGCCATCCTCCTCAGTATGGTTTTGTCTCTATTAACCTTCTCCAACAGTCTCTCCAGGTGCATATTGACCTGCTCTAACTAGGACTCACGGTCATTGTTGATCTCTTGCTCCAAGGTAGTGAGCTCGATTCCTTTGCTGGGCAGCTTGTCGATTCTCATGGATGCTTTGCAGCTCCATGACTTCTTGCTGGTCCTCAAGCTACTTGTTCCTCTACTCCAGATACTTGATGATCCATCTAGCCCTCTCCACATTGAGTATCCAGTCTTGGATCTCCATGTCTTGCTCCTGAATGGTCATCCTAAGTTGGGCATTCTCCACCTCTGCCTCAACATCCTAAATGAGGATGACATCGGTCTCCTGTCCACCTGATGGACCCTCATCATGCACAGGCTTCGTGCTCATGCTAATGAGAAGGACCACCCATCTCCGGCTCTGGCTCTGATAGTACCTGTGATGTGCTAAAGAAGTCACGGGAGATGAAGTCCTCCCAAGAAATGCCCTGCAATCCCAACTGATGATCTACCAAAATCCGGATAAGAGCAAAGTGATACACACTGTTAAGCTACTGCTGAGGGGTCTTATGCAGCATGAAGGTGTTCATCCTCTCTATGTTCCTGCATATTAAAAATGGGAGGTTCATCATCCTCACCCTGGTGAAGTGCATGAGCAACTGGATGTGATAGGCATATAGTCGAGAGAACCTCCCCTCACAGCTGAAGTATTGCATGATCAATCTCATGGGTGGAGCATACTCATCTTTCAAGTATCAGAAGGGAAAGACTCTTGTGAGCTAACTCAAGAATCTGGTCTTGATGTAAGGCTCATAGTGTTGTCTATCCACCTTCTTCTTGTTATGCCACTATTCTCCAACATTTGGTATACCTGTTGCCACTGATATAGTTTCGAGTGTCAATGTGAAAGTGACCCCGACCAAGATAGACTGACCTCCATGTAGATGAAGCACAAATAGACGGGCCAACTAATGATGAACTCTAACATTTGCCACCCTTTGACAAAATTCAAAACATGCTAGGTGCTAGAAACATGACATGGCTAGAGGGCATGCTTGTAATTGAGTGAGGGTAGTGGGCTCATCCCTGACATGTTTGCCACTCTTGTGGTGTTTCCTGGGAGCCTGGTCTTCTTAGGATGAGTCACTTTGTGTCTCTATCTCATACTCTGACGAATGTTGTGATGTCATGACTGTAGTGTGGACTATGATTAGGCTGCCCTTTGATGATGGTGTGAGGTTGGGTGCCTTTGTGATATCTGTCACCAAGGGGAATAATGAAATAGGGAGTATTAAGAAGGGAGTAATGTAATGGGAATAGGGGTTATAGGGAGAAATTTGTTTAGGGATATGGGAGGAGTTTGGGTTTTTTGATAGGGTAGGGTTTGGGGTGTCATGTTGACCAAATAGTGGGAGGATAGGGGAGAGGGTTGGGTAGTAATTTAGGGCAGGGATATTAGGAAAAATGAGAAAGGGAGGATGGGAAAAATGGTAGGTGAGGGGAAAATGATGGGTGGAATGGAACCTTGGCACTAACAACACACTTTAGCAACCCTAGCCATCATGGTTTTTGGTGATTTCTTATGGTTGATTTTATGCATTTGGTTGTCAAACATCGGTATACACCATCAGATCATTGATAAAACTTGATGAACAAATGATGTCAAAGAGACTACCTTTCAATTTGATGGGCTTCACAAAAATTTGAAGGTGATTTTGCCTTGTTTCTGTCCTTGATCTGTGTGCGTTGCGTGCAAAACCCAGTGTGTTGCACCCTCGGTATGCACCGTGCCTGTGGAAAGTTTGAACTGTGGGCAGGCTCTGTGTGCGCCGCGCCCTCTGTGTGCGCCGCACCCCTGAGTATGTGCGCCGCGCTCCTTGAAACAGCCTCCAACTCCCTCAAACACTCATGATGCACACTCACACCCTTTGCAGCATTTCTCCAAGGCTTGGATTAGCACAATGCCTTTGGTTTTGGTGAAAACTTGCATATATAGCTTTGGAAGTGATGGGTTAAATTTTTTCTTCCTTGAAAACCCATTTTTCTAATGTTGTGTTTTGATACTTTTTCACTGACTTTAAAAGACACTGATTTTCACTTTCCCTTTGAAATTTTAGCTCAAATGATGAAATTTTCGGCACTCTTTGCAGGGATTGCATGACATGACATTTGGCCATGGAAACCATGACTGCATCTGAAGAAATCAACTGAAAACTTTTTTGAAAATTTTGTCATAAATGACACTATTTGACTTTTCTTCAAAACAGAGTTTTGAAGAAGAGTCAAAGTCTATCGACATGACGATGAAGCTCTCTAAATCAGAACTGTGTAAGGGCCTCACTCTGGCCTTTATGGCTTTACTAGACATGTTCAAAGGTCAAATTGATGAATCCCTAGACCTAAACATCGAAAATGACTTTTGTCCTTGAAAGGACCAGACCTTGACTATTATGGACTTTGATGACTATTGACAAAAGACCTGAGCCAGTAGGAGCTAGACATGAGGGGGAATGACTATCATGATCTTCTCCGTCAGATTATGGCATGCCCCTAGCAGAATGCAGCTGGGTGAATGGAGTGGGACACCTAAAAATGAAATGCATAAAGAGTTTTGATCTCTGACGGAGGACTGACCAGACCGACTCTAACAGGTAGCATTAAATGAGTTTTTTCATCTTACAACATGTATAGGATCAAGGTCTACAGCATATGGAAAACAAGCTAGTCCAATACATTTTATGTAAATAAGAGGAACAATAGGGATAATAAATTTCGAAGATCCTTCTGGAGACCAAAAGTAGAAAAATAAGAAAAACTTCCTAATATCTAGGAACAGTCAAAGGATAAGGCATCAAGGGTCAGTAGGGAGTTTAAAGCCACCACCAAAGGCAAACTGAAGAAGGCCACTTGTTAGAGAATGATTTTGTATTGTAATCAATGCGACTACCAACATAATGAGGAGTTACACTCCTAATTGTTTTAGGTCTCTAGAACTGCCAGTTAATAGTCAGTTATATTAAATAGTTGGTTTTAAGTGTCAATAGGTGTCCAATTAAGAAGAATTTGAATTTCCCTCATGCTAGAGGAAGGAATCTAAGTCATGTAATGAACTCTATATATGGGAGAAAATATAATGTATCTTAGGTTGGAAATTTTTAGAGAAACACTCATATTGTGTCACTGTAGAAGTCATGTTTTTATGAATACAAATTTTGGCTTTACTTCCTAACAAATTTTGGCTTTACTTCTTAGGATTTAGAAAGAGTTCAATGGTGGCTTGTTTCATGTTTGACCTTATTTCCTTATTTACATTTATAGATTGTGTTTCCTACATATCTCTATGTGCTAACTGATATATTGAACTTTTGATGCCTTGACTTCCATGTTTAGCTGATACTGTTGTCATACTAAGCTTTTCTAACTCCATAAGCCTAATGGATGTTTATTCACTGTGTTTCAACCATTCACACTTCTTCATTTCTTTAATAGAGTTAGCCATCTAATCCATTATCAAAATCTTTAACCTAGTGAGAGAGCCCTCTCAGGTTGAGGAGGCTAAGCCTCAGCCAAAAGTTGGTTTGAAATAGCTACTCAGAATCTTCCTGATTAGCAGCCTATGAGGGGTTGATTTTGTGATAACATTTTGGTGCGTCTGCTAGGAGATTGAAGATTATTCATTCTTGAAATCAAGAAGCTGAACTTTTGAAGGTAGTAGGAGCTCAGAAAACTTTTTGAGGCTGCAATCTACCTTGGTGACTCCATACATTTCCAAAAGTTTTAAAGGTGGCTTCGAGAGGGAGATATACAAATAGCAATCCTGACCCAAATCCACCTAATCTTGTGGACAATCCCAACACTCTTTCAAGGAGCAGACAAATATTTACCGAAACACTAGGTACTCCATCTTATTCAAAATCTTTGCTCTCTAAATTTTCAAGAAGTCTTGAGGACAAAATAGTTGATGACAAAATTCATGAGATGTTGTTTAGATTAGAAAACAAAGAAGAACTCATTGGAATTATTTTAGATTTGCAAAAGAGAGGAATTGATACTTCATCCTTAGTATCACATGAAGATAAAGAGGAATTTTGGGAAGTAGTTACTTCTAAATTATTGTTAGAAAGGGAAGGCTTTTAGATAAAATAAAAGAACTTGATCCTTTTGAAGTCTTGCTTAAATCTAAAGCTAGTTTACCCCTTCCCAATTGGAGTACATTTTTCACTGGTTTGTAGAGCCCAAGTAGTCCTTTTCATATTAGCACCTCATCGTCTGCTTTTGCTATTCCTAGTGGTTTTTAAACACCAAGTAATCCTCCTCATATCATTTATGCTTCCTCTATCCCTTTGGTATGTTATGAAACCAACTCAAGAAAAGATAGAAAAGATAGATCAATGCCTTATAATTCAGCCTGTTCGAGGGGGAAACCTCCTTTACATTACATAAATGAAGAGTTATGCGAAATCTCCCATAGTGACTTGATTATAGACTAGTTCAGTAGAGCAAACTTGTATGACGTGCCACGAGTCACTGTTTCGACCTTTAGCTCTAAAAAATATATAGAAGAAACTACAGTCCGTCCTTTTTCTGTACCTTCTTATGAAATTTCAGTCCAATGCTCAGAGAAACAGTTATGACGATTTTCCCCAGGTCACCTGTTTGAAATATAATTCAGGAGTCTACAAAAAGACCAACTTCCTTAGATCATATATCCGTAAATATAGCCCAACAAGCTCTGAAATTTAGACCCAAGATTTAGCACGATGTCTTCTGAAATGGGTTTTCTTTTCAACTTCTGAAACATTGTAGAAAACAAGTTATAACGAAAATGCCACGATGACCTGTTTGGAACAGCGAAATCCTAGAATCCAAAGCTCTGATACCAAATGTTATGAAACCGGCTCAAGGAAAGATAGAAAAGATAGATCAACTCCTTAGAATTCAGCCTCTTCGAGGGGGTAACCTCCTTTACATTACATAAATGAACAATTCTTCGATGATGCAAATGAAAAGACTTCCTTTCTATATATATGAGTCTAAGGGGTCATTATATAATCAGAGCCTACATAACAATAATAATGTAAGGTTACAATAATAACAATAATGGGCTTCTATGGGGCACAATAGTAACAATATGGGCACTACATGGGTACAACAATATAATAAGGGGGTTGTACTAATAATAATAAGGGGTTACACTAGTAGTATATGGGCCTAACATGGTACCTGTCATCACTGTTCCTCCAGTAATCATGGTTCTACCTACTATGTATGATCCACTAGCACTCCCTGCTATTTTGCATGACCTTCCTAGCAAATATGTTGCAAGAATTCCAACACGGGGTGGTGATGAAGAAATCACAGCAGAAGAAAATGTAGATAAATTCAATGATTTTACTGACAGAGAGGACGTTAATGATGGGATGTGAAGCTAATATTATTTTCACAAACCTTTATTGGGGAAGTTAGAAAATGGTTTAAAGCCCTCTCAGCTGTAAGCATTCATAATTAGGTAGAATTTGAAGATAGCTTTCTAAGGAAGTGGGGAAATAGAACTAATCCAGTTCAAGCTCTTTCTGAGTACAATAATCTTAGAAGGGCACCTGATGAGACCATTCAAAACTTCTCAAAGAGGTTTAACAAAGTGTTTAATTTCATTCGAGCTCACTTAAAACCTTCAAAAGCTTAAGCACAAATGAGATATGTTGAAGCATTTGATTCTGATTTGTCTCTGTTGCTTAGAGAGAGAGACTTTGCTACACTTGCTGATATGTAGAATGATGCAATAAAAGTAGAATTAAACATGGTTGCTACTAAAAAATAAAATATGGGAAAAGATAAATTGAAAGGATAAGAGAAACCTTCCTATTTAGCTCTAGAAGATAAGATTGATTCAATGATGAAGCCCATGGACAAGCTGATGGATAGGTTGGCTCTTGGAAATACCTCTGCTCCTCCTATGCAACAAGAGCCTCAATTTGGAAATCCTCAGTTTAGAAGACCTCAAAACCAACAAAGCCCAAGAGAAAATAGGAATCAACAGCCTGATCCTCCAGTGAGACCTCCTTTTCAGCAGAACCTGGTTGATGAAGAAGATGAGCCTGAGATTCTTGAAGAATCCATACATTGTCTTGATGAAGAAATGTTATGGATTTTCCTGACTAAAGAAGAACATGATGAGTCCAGTTTGACCAAACAAGGAGAAGAACCTTCATATTATTTAAAGGGTTATCAACATGCTATCTTTGAAATGCAAAAACAGTACAATCTCAGGAATAGAAATGTGCCAATTATTGCAAACAAAACGCAGCCCAACAAGGATGTTTCAAAGGTTGTTGAAGCCAAGAGGGACAACCCAAAGGTTGGTGAAGGTAAAAATGATTCTCCACTTGGTAAAATGGACATTCAACCTCCATATCCTATTAAAGAAAGTGAGAAAACTGTTTTTGTTTTTAACCTTGAGAATGAAAATGCAAAAATAAAAATATCAGTCCCTTTTAGTGAAATTCTCAAGGTAGATAAATACAAAAGTAAGATTGTAGATATGCTTAATTCAAAACCAGGAGCTGCTGATATCTTAAATGTAGAACAAGATAATCCTACTATATACTTAGGTCCAAGACTTGAATATGATCAAAATGAAGAATGTCCTCCTTTCTATGGAAGCATTAGTATTCATGATATGACCTTACATAATGCTATGTTGGATTCAGGGGCCTCTCATAATATTTTTTCCAAGGTAATCATGGAAAGGTTAGGATTACAGGTAACAAGACCATATGAGGATTTATTCTCTTTTGATTAAAAAAGAGTCAAATGCATTGGTTAATTAAAGATGTTATTGTTAGTCTAACACAAATGCCAGCAAAGACAATTGTCATGGACATTGTTGTGGTTGACATTCTGCCAAAGTTTGGGATGCTACTGTCAAGATTGTGGGTGGCAAAAATCAAAGGCACAATGCAGGTGGACCTTACCTATGCTACCATCCCTGTTTTTGGTGAGCAAAGGAGATTGTATCGGGAGATGAGAATGACCTATATGGTGAGCAGCAAAGACAAACCTCAAAATTTTCCTATTTATTCATTTGATATTGAACTTGGATCGGCCATCCTTCTCAATGAGTCAGTTGATAGTGGATCAAAGGAGATGCTTTCACAAGATCAGCACCCAGAAAAACAACAAGAATATGAGAAAGAAACAAAGAGATGGTGGTCATTGAAATTTGATGGATCAACAGGAAAGGGTGGGGCGGGAGCTAGAATTTGGATCACAAGTCCAAGTGATGAAAGTAAGTTTTACTCTTACAAACTAAACTTTGATTGCACAAATAATATGGTTGAATACGAATGTCTGATTTTGGGCTTAGAAGCCTTGTTAAAGATGAAGGCTAGAAACATTTATGTTTTTGGAGATTCTTAATTGGTTATTAAACAAGTGGAAGGTGCTTATCAAACAAAGAATGTAAGGATGAGAGCATACAGAAATCTAGTGTTAGATATGTTGGAAAATTTTCAAGCATATTCCTTCACTATCAAAACTATAGACCAAAATTCCATTGCAGATTCCCTTGATGTTTCCGCCAGTCTGTTTTTCATTCCTATTCATACTTCTGAAAAGTATGAGGTAGAGATTCGTCATCGACTAGCTATACCATACAACATCACCAATTGGAAAGTCTTTGAAGATGATCAACAGGTAAAGAATTTCATTGAATTAAAGGAAGACTTTGAAAGAACTCAAGTGGATCAACAAAATATGTTTGTGGAGTCAAAGGAAAAGTCCGAAGTCTTACAATTAAAAAACAATTCAATACCTAAGGGTCTCATTCCTCTTGAGAAGTTGTTTGATCAAATTGATGCGTTCAAATCTCCAAAAATATAGGCTGATGAGGGGGAAGTAGAGAGCTACAATTTAGGGACTTCATTTATACCTAAGATGATTAAAATCTCAAAGTTTCTTTTAGCTGATATGAAGGCCAAATATGTTGAGATGATGAAAAGGTTTGTTGATGTTTTTGCATGGAGTTATGCAGATTTAAAACAATATGATTCTTCTATTATTTAGCTTACTATTCCTATTAAAGAGAATGAGGAACCTTTCAAGCAAAAGTTAAGAAGAATTAATCCTCTTCTCATGCCATTGATTGAAAAGGAAATTAAGAAACTCTTTGATGCCAAAATCATTGTTCCAATTAGATTCTCAAATTGGCTTGCAAGTTTGGTTCCAGTTAGGAAGAAGAATGGAGAGATCAAAATTTGTATAGACTTCAGAAATTTGAATAAGGCTTCATTGAAAGATAACTATCCTCTTCCCAAGATGGATTTAATTCTGCAAAATATTGTTGGTTCACAAAGAATTTCTATGCTTGATGGTTTCTCAGGTACAATCAAATTCTTGTGCATCTAGATGATCAAGAAAAGACTACCTTCACAATGCCATGGGGTATATTCATGTACGCCAAGATGCCTTTTGGTCTGATGAATGTAGGGGCCACTTTTCAAAGAGAAATGGATATTTCCTTTGTTGAAGAAAGGGATAAATCAGTGGTTGTTTATCTTGATGAAATCACAGTTTTTTCAAAGAGAGAAGAAGATCATTTGAAGTACCTTGAAAGAATTTTGCTGAAATGCAGAAGGTTTCGTATTTCTCTTAATCCCACTAAAAGTATCCTTTCTTTAACATCAGACAAGCTACTTGGTCATATTATTTCTGAAGAAGGAATTAGGATTGATCCTAATAGAGTTAATGTAATTCAAAAGCTAGATCTGCCAAGAAGTAGGAAAGAGATCCAATCTTTTCTTGGAAACGTGAATTTTGTTAGGTGCTTCATTCCCAATTTTGCTGAGATGGTCAAGGATATAACAAGGATGTTGAAGAAAGGAGTGGACTTTATGTGGACAGTTGAAGCAAAGAAATCTTTTGAGGAAATCAAGAAGGCACTTACACAAGCACCGGTACTCATCAACCCATATTTTACTGAGCAATTTCTTCTTTTTACATTTGCTTTTGAAGATACAATTGTTGGAGTTTTGCCGCAAAAAGGAAATCAACGTACTGAAAAACCTATTTCTTTATTTAGTAGGACATTAGCAAATGCTGAACTGAAGTACAATATTCTATAAAAGCAAGCTTATGCCTTGGTGAAAGCTATAAAAGATTTCAGAATCTATGTTATGCATTCTCATATTGTCACTTATGTTCCAAGTGCTATAACAAAAGATATCATAACACAAGCAGATACGGATGGAAAAAGGGGAAAATGGATAGAAAAATTGCTAGAGTGTGACATTGACATCAAACCTACCAAATTGGTGAAGGGTCAAGGCTTGGAAAAGCTAATGACTCAGTCAAATCTGGACTGCCTTGACATAAATTTGAATGCAGAAATTTTTGAAAGCGAGGAAGAATTGGTCCAAATCAATGAGAAATTATTGGTTTCAGAATGGTACAAGGATGTGTCTTTTTTTTTATAGCATAATAAAGCCCTTGCAAATTTAACAAAGTCCAAAGCAAGTTTTGTCAAGCTGAAATCCTTAAGATATTTTGTATATGACCAAAATTTGTTTTGGAAAGATGTAGGTGGGACTTTGTTAAACTATCTCCTTGAAGAAGAAGCTAATAAAGTGATTGAAGAATTTCATAAAGGAGATTGTGGAGGATGCCATTATTGGAAAGTTACTGCAAATAAGATCCTAATATCTAGATATTTTTAGCCAACTATGTTCAAAGACATTTTCAAAAGGGTAGCTGCATGTCATGAATGTCAAATATTTGAAGGAAAGAGGAAGCTTGTGCCTTTGCCTTTGGTTCCTATATATGTTGACGCACCTTTCCAGCAATGGGGATTGGATTTTATTGGAGAAATTCATCCTCCATTAGGATAGCATCGCTGGATTCTCACAGCCACAGATTACTTCACCAAATGGATAGAGGCGATTCCAACAAGGAAAGTTAATGATTCAATAATTATTTCTTTTCTAGAAAATAATATATTGTCTAGATTTGGATGCCCAATGAAGATTATAATTGACAATGCTTAAGCTTTTAAGTCCAAGAAAATGATTAATTTTTGTCACCAATATCACATTACTCTTGGACATTCTACTGCTTATTATCCACAAGGAAATGGCCTTGCTGAATCATCAAACAAAAGCATTGTAAGGATAATTTAAAAGGTACTGCAGGAAAACAAGAAAGCTTGACATTTGAAATTGAAGTTTGCCTTGTGGGCTGATAGGATTTGTACAAAGAGATCTATTGGCACTTCACCATATGAATTAGTGTACGGTGCTGAAGCTATATTTCCAACATCACTTGGAGTACTTGTAATGAAACTAATTCAAGGACTAGAAGAGGAACCAAATGCTATACAAAGGAGAATCAATTACTTGATAGCCCTGCAGGAGAAGAGAAATGAAGTGTATGACAGTGATCAACACGGTTAGAACAAAATTAAGAATACATTTGATAAAAATATCAAAGAAGTTAGTTTTCAAATCCATGACAAAGTGTTGAAATGGGAGGCCATAATTGAAGAAAAAGGCAAGCACGGTAAGTTTGAGAATTTGTGGAAAGGTCCTTATCAGATTGCTGCTTTCCATGGAAACAACACTTCATTTTGCAGGAAATTGATGGAGAATCATATGCTGGAGGACATGTTAATGGTAGGTTCCTAAAGAATTATTATTGTTTAAGTACTATCAGTATTTCATAAAAATGTATATATCTGTTTTATCAGTTTTATTTTTGTTAATAATGACAATCTGAAACAGAAGGCTTAAGCCTGAGGTGAAGGCCCAAGAATCTTAAAGGGGATGCTTGTCAAATAAATTTATCTTTATCATAAGGGGATGAAGCACTGGACATACAAGTTCTTAGTGTACCACAAGGGCACACTATCCCAATTGGAGCCACTGTTATCACTTAAGAAAAAAATTTCTAAATTTTGAACATCCGTTTGATTCCAAAGGATTGATGTTAGTCTTGGTCTAGTCTTTCCATGGTTTGTTTTAGAGTCTAAGACCTAGAAGGAAGTATTGTTGGTATTGTAAAATAGGGTGAACACTCTATTTTTCCTATCACTAGTCCCACATCACACATAAATTTCCATGTGTAAAACTTGTGTCAAGGTTTTCATGTGCTATGAAACTTCTTAGGAGTTTTCGTAGCGCAAAACCCATAATTTGCACTGGATGCGCTACGAAATCAGAGATTCATGTCAAATCTCACCAAGTTGTCCAATCTATTAGAATCTTTTAATCTTACATCATCAACTGACAGTCCATACACCATGCTTATCAAATGCAACCACTCATTCTCATCATTAGGTTCATTAGGTGTCTTAGTACGCTCGAGTTTCAAATTCCAAAAAAGGGTCTAGGTGTTTTCAATTATGATTATGTTTGTTTTCATGCATGAGAAGCAAACTGACAGGCATTAAATCATAATTCTTTGAAGTCCAAGCGAGGTAGCTTCCCTTTTCATTTCAAGCGAGGAAGTGATCGAGATTAAGCCAGTGCAAGCTCCTTCAATTTTCATTTTGCAAGAATTCCATGGAGATGTCTACAGAAAAGAAGGATCATAGGTCAAGCAGGTCTAAGGAATGACCTTAAGCTTTAGATGTTCTCCTGAAGAAAAATGAAGTTGAACAAGCTTTCAAACAGGTTGGTTGTTGGATATTTTGTGAAAAACTTGAAGGAGGCCACATGCAAGTCACCAAAGAATTTGCTTTCAATTTCATAGGATTAAATTCGAAGGTTGGAGTGCATGAATTACCAATCTCTCTAGAGGTTATATCTGTAGTCACTGAAATTCCAAGGGGACAGGAGAGGTGGTTTAAAAACTTCAAGTTTGATATGACTCCTTGCAAGGAATTCTTAAAGCCAGAGTTTATTGATTCAGATTTAAACAAGTCAGTGCCTAGAACCTTTGTCAACGATTCATATGCTAATTTGCTTACCTACATATAGAGATACTTTACTTGTGAAGGAAGGTATCATAAGGTGTATTCTATCACTTCAAACTTCTTCTTCATCTCATTGGAAAGATATCTCTACATTTTCCTTTCTACCTGTTTTGTAGGCTAGGCAAAATGTGTGACAAGGTTTAGTTAAAGAAGGAAGCCTGTGAGACCTTGTTGTATCATCATGGCTTAGTCAAATTGATTATTTTACATGAGCTCTAGAAAATAGATAGGGAGTGGTCCATTTTCTTGTTTATATCTGGCTTCAGAAATAAAACTCATCTCAGTCCTCAGGCTACGAGGATTTGTTCACCAGCAGTATGATCCAGATTTAAATAGGAATGCAATAAAAGAGAGAGATAACCATAATGACAGATATGCAATGGAAATAATACTTCATTTCATTACTGTAAAATACTGAAATATGCTTTCAAATAGAAATGGAAATAACTCAGCTAGGGCAATGGTAGCTTATCTCTGAGAAGAGATGTGGCGGCTACATGCCCCTGAACTATCTTAAAATGAAGCTCAAAGGCCTATTTATTGTTGAGAAACAATGGAAAACCCTTCACATTCCAAAACCTAACGCTAGAAGATGAAACGCCAAATTGTGGGCCTCGTTTTTGGGTAAGTTGGTACATCAACTTCCCGGGGTCACGAATTGGTCGTATTATCTCTGTTTGACGCGCATGATAGCCCATTGGAAAGATCTCTCCGAGGACTACGATGAAAAACATGATTCTCTGAAAAAAGAATAATTTTTGGTAGATTTCCCAAAAAACGTCGTTTAGGGCCTCAAAACGGCTCCGGAAGTTTAGGACCCGAAAAAATTCTAAAAATAATAAATTGTGCTATAATTAAGGAAATTGAAAAAACTGAAAGAGACAGTTGTGGGGGTCCAAATGGGATAGGTGGGTGGCCACTAAAATCCACCTGGATCATTCCTCCCCCCTTAGGAAGCAATGGTCCCCATTGCGTTGAGTTCCTCCCTGAGATGAGGAAGCTTCTGCTGAGCTGGGTCTCTGGTGAGTTCTTCTACAATCTCTGATGTTTACAGATATGGTGGGAAGCATGGTCGATGACGGTCCACATTGAACACTCGATGCAAGTGAAGGAATGGAGGAATGTTGTGCTTCAAATATTTGTTGCCCGTAGCCTTGTTACTAGTTTAAGGACCATGTAGGAGTGGTTTGAGTTTCTGATGGGTTATGGTAAGGCGTTCTCTCTGCAGATGCCACCAAACATTGTCACCCACCTCAAACTTGTGTGGTGCCCATATGGGTGAGGAGAAGTTGTTCCTATGTTTTGTCATGACCGTATCCCTTTGCTGCTACTGCTGGGTGGAGAAACCCTTTGCGGGGGTCATGGATGTAGCAATGATCTTCCCCTTACTTTGGGAGCGAACCAGACAAAAAATAAATTTCCTAGTCTAGGAGATGAGCTTGTTGCCTTTCTTGGCAGTGATCAAGGAGGTGGCGGTAGGTGGGGCTACCTCTGGTATCTTGTATAATGAATTATCCAAAGAAATAATGACAATGCGAGGCCTTGACACATACACAACATGTCACCTCCACAAGTATGGTTGGCCTAATAGTACATCACAAACATCTAGAGGTGTAACATCACACAATACCTCGTTTGTGAAGGGCTTGATGCTGTAGGGAAGGCGACACTGTTGGCGAACTTTGAGATCTCGATAGGCCCAACCGCTTCACGACCTCTACTGAAATGAGGTTCTTTTGGCTGCCATTGTCAACAATGAATTTTAGCGGTGAGCCCTTCACCCACATCTGTGAGTGGAAAAGACGTTCCCCCTCCTCTGGCTCTTCGGGCTCATTCTTCTAGATCTTGGCAGTGGCAACAGTGGCACTGGGATCTACATCAATGATCTGCTTCCCTTTGCCATTTCCCTTGTCATGTTCTGGCTCAGGGTCGGAACATGCCTTTGATTCGAAAGCCTTCAACTCAGCCACTAGCGACTGCTTGGTCTGACACTCACTTGTGTTATGAGTGGGACCCTTGTGGAACTCACACCACTTTTCTGTGTCCTTCTTTAGCTTCGTGGTGTTGTTCTTTTCTTGCGGCTTTGATGGGTTGTCTTGGGTCACCCTGCCTTGGCTTTGTCCTTTGGGCTTCGGATTTGCAGATCCAAAGTCTCGCTTCTTCTATTTGAACTTTTGCTCAATTTTGACAGCGTATCGATATGCTGTGCGGAGTGAGGAGATGTTCAAGAATTCCATCTCTTCCTGGATGTATTTGTGTAGGCAGTCGCGGTATTTGAGTATCAAATGCAACTCAGAATCTTTGATACCCAATTGTGTGCGAAGGGTATGAAAAGTGTTTGTGAACTCCGGCACATCTTGGTCTCGTCCCTGCCGTAGTGTGGTCCATTTGATGTATTTGTCCTCATAGCTTTTGACAGGGTAGTACTGCTCCTTGATGGCATCCCAAACGTCATTCCAAGTGGGTGCAGCTGAAAATAGTGAGCCTGTACTCTCATCCTTCTGCTCACAGTAGGTTTCCCATCAGTCCTTAACGTGGGGTGTTTCTTTGAGAAGAGTGAAAACAATCTTTTCTCGACTTGAAAATCCATGAACAGAAAAATACCCATCTAGCAAATTTAACCATTTATCTACGGAATCTACATCTATTTGACCCTTGAAGATGGGGATTTCAAAATTAACTTGTACCTTAAATGTTGTGGCCTTCCGAGAGTAGCTGTTGGAAGCCGATGCGTCACCTATGGGTAGCCGCTGAAGGATTTGCGCAAAGCTATCCATCATCGCGTTCCTTTTCCGCTCGAGGGATTCTTTGAGCAATATTTTGATAGGATCCCCTGCTCCCTCGTCTTTCTTCTCATCCACCATGGGAGGTCATTGAGATTTGCTAGGCTGACCTTGCAAAGGTTTGACCAGTTCAAGCCCTAACTCGTTATATCCCGACCTCGTTGGGGACATGCAAAGAAAAAAAGAGAAAAAGCAGACCACTCTGATACCACTGATCTGGATTTAAATAGGAACACAATAAAATACAGAGATAACCATAAAGACAGATATGCAGTGGAAATAACACTTCATTTCATTCTTGTAAAATACTAAAATATGCTTACAAATAGAAATGGAAATAACCCAGCTAGGGTGATGGTAGCTTATCACTGAGAAGAGATGTGGCGGCTACATGTCTCTGAACTGTCTTACAATGAGGCTCGAAGGCCTATTTATTGTTGAGAAATAATGGAAAACCCTTCACATTCCAAAACCTAACCCTAGAAGATGAAACGCCAAATTGTGGGCCCCGTTTTTGGGTAAGTTGGTACATCAACTTCCCGGGGTCGCGAATTGGTCGTGTTATCTCCGTTTGACGCACATGATAGCCCGTTGGAAAGATATCTCCGAGAACTATGACAGAAAAGACGATTTTTGGACAAAAACATCGTTGTTGGTAGATTTCCAAAAAACATCGTTTAGGGCCTCAAAACAGCTCCAAAAGTTTAGGGCCTGAAAAACTGCTAAAAAGAGTAAACTATGCTATAATTAAGGAAATTGAAAAAACTAAAAGAGACAGTTGTCGGGGTCCAAATGGGATAGGTGGGTGGCCACCAACATCCACCTGGATCATAGTAAGTCATTGGGAGGAAACAAGATCAAGAAGATTCATGAATTGAAAGCCAGGAAGTAGGTGAAGGAGCCTATGGGACCACTATTAATTAAGGACACACCTCAACAGTCACAAAAAAATAAAGTTCAGATCAAAGAGGGTGTACAAGAGAAATCCACAGGTGAAATGGTCCAAAGAAGAGTAACTAGGAGCCAACTAGCTAGAGAAAAAGGTAAGATAATGATTACTGATGGGAGCCCGGCTTCAAAAGGAAGTTTGAATGATTTTCTTCAAGCTATTGAAATTGAAGAATCTTCTTTGGTCAAAGCAGACTTAATTGAAGCAAGTAAAGGCAAAAGAAAAAAAGCCAAAACCTCTAAGAAGCTCAAATTTGATGATCAGGCTTCTGAATTTTTTTTTAAGCCAAGAAGATCCGTGACAAGGCATTCAAAAGAGATACAAGAGGCACAGCCAAAAGCAAGTGAGACAAGGGAGGTAGTTATCACTCAACAAGAGGAATGTAGTTTTGAAGAGTTGAAAAAGAAACTAAAGCTGGAAAATCTTAAAATTGCACAACTTAGAAAATCCTCAAGGAAACATGCAATGAAGGAAGCTTCTTTTAACAAAATGGAGGCTCTGTGGGAAGATAAAACAATATAAATACCTAAAGTAGTTAGTTGTCATGCTCAATATTTCGCCTGGACGGTCCCTGCAATAAAAGAAGCAAGATACATCACAAAGGTCAATGCAAAATTGAGAGATGGAATCTGAATTATGAAGAGGAAAATTGAAGATATGAAGATACAGTTGAACTAGCCTGAAGGACATCCTCAGCTAAGAAAAACTACGTAGAAATTTTGAACAGCCCCATGGCATATGGAAAAGTCATTTCAAAGGAAAGAAAACTCAAAGAAGTGAAACTTTGGCATAAAACTGTGTTTTTGAAATCACACAGCAGTTTCGTAGCACGCTACAAAACTACTGTAGGCGATGCCCAATGTACAACAGTTCTGTAGTGTGCTATGAAACTGCTGTTGCTGCATATAGTGATTTTGTTGGCCAATTTTGAGAAGAAAAAGGAAATATTTTTGAAGATGGGCATCTGAAAATGATTACTTAGAGGGTTTAAACATTGAGCAAGGGAAAAACAAGGAAAGGAAAAACATATATGAACTCAAAGCTTTATGATTATGAAAATGGTCATTATTTCGTAGCTAGAACTGTTCATGATGCTTTAGGCAACATTAAAGGAGTTTTTTCATTTTACCGTGTGTATAGGAGCAAGGTCTACATCATATGGAAAACAAGCTAATCTAGTGCATTTTATGTAATTAAGAGGAACAACAGGGATAATAAAGTTCGAAGATCCTTTTGGAGACCAAAAGTAGAAAAATAGGAGCAGCTTCCTCATATCCCTGAATAGTCAAAGGATAAGGCATCAAGGATCAGCAGGGACTTAAAGCCACCACCAAAGCCAAACTGAAGAAGGCCACTTGTTAGAGAATGATTTTGTGTTGTAATCAATTCTACTACCAACATAATGAGGAGTTACACTCCTAATTGTTTTAGGTCTCTAGAATTTCCAGTTAATAGTTAGTTATATTAAATAGTTGGTTTTAAGTGTCAATAGGTGTCAAATTAGGAAGAATTCGAATTCCCCTCATGCTGGAGGAAGGAATCTAAGTCATGTAATGAAATCTATATATGGGAGAAAATCTAATGTATCTTGGGTTGGAAATTTTCAAAGAAACACTCATATTGTGTCACTGTAGAAGATCATGCTTTTATGAATACAAATTTTGGCTTTACTTCTCTGGATTCAGAAATAGTTCAATGGTGGCTTGTTTTATGTTTGTCCTTATTTCCATATTTGTAGTATTATGAATGTATGATACTTAGAATTCATTGACATGCTCTAACTTCCTTCAAACATTTATAGACTGTGTTTCCTACATGTCCCTATGTGTTAGCTGATATATTGAACTTTTGATGCCCTGACTTCCATGTTCAGCTGATACTATTGTCATACTATGCTTTTCTGACTCCATAAGCCCAATGGATGTTTATTGACTATGTTTCAACCATTCACACTTCTTCATTTGTTTAATAGAGTTAGCCATCTAATCCATTATCAAAATATTTAACCTAGTAAGAGAGCCCTCTCAGGTTGAGGAGGCTAAGCCTCGACCAAAAGTTGGTTTGAAATAGTTACTCAGACTCTTCCTGATTAGTGGCATATCAGGGGTTGATTTTGTGATAACACCATCATTCGATGAGATTATTGTAAAATGCACTCAAGACGAATCTAGTATGATTTCAAGAGGTAGGATTCAAAAGAATGAAGAAGGAGATCCCTCTACTTTTGTTGCAAATGACAAGAAAAGGAAAGGGAAGGGGGCTTCATCAAGTTCAAGTAATCTTGCTCCCAAAATATCTAATAGAATAAATGGAAGGGAAAATGAATTGTTGCATATTGAATGCTACAATTGTCATAAGAAATGTCACTATGCTCGAGAATGCCCTGAGAATAACAATGCTCCAAGATACAAAACTCGAATAAACAATAGCAGGTTCAATAATTGAAGAGGAAAAGATGATCGAAGGAATGATAAAAATGGAAGAATAAGAATAGGTGATATGGATGATCATGAAGAAGATCATCATCCTCAAAAAAGTCAAGAAATTCCAAGTATGAGAATAATGTTGATTCTAGTCAATTTGAACATATTCTTAGTTATGTCCTTTCTAGTTCCTCTCCTCCTGATTCATATGATAGTTGTCTAGTAGATAGTGGGTCCTCTCAACACTTTTCTGGGTATAAGGACATCCTCTCAAATCTAGTTGAGAGGGAGACAAGTTTGAAGATCATTCTTGGAGATAACATTGAATATCCTTTTAAGGGCCTTAGATTTGTCAAATTTGATTTGGACTCAGGGGAATCTTTTATTCTTCATGAAGTGATGTATGTTATGGAATTAAAGAATAACTTGGTATCTATTTTTACCTTGGAATACAAAGGAATGAGAGTAGCCTTCATCAAAGGAAAAATTCCCACCTATCCAAAGGAATCCTAAATGAAAGATGCCTTCACATTGGGATCTAAAGTAGAATCACTATATAGAATCACTAGAAGACCTCTTCTAGAAATGATCCATGACACTAATCATCAAAGCAAGCTATGGCATTGAAGATTGGCACATATACATTATTAAGCTCTTCCTAAATTTAACAAGTTTGTCTCTAGGATCCCTGATGTTCATGCTTGACATGATGGAGTATGTCCAAGGTGTGCAAATGGAAGAATACAAGGGGAAAATTCCCCTTTAATAAAAATAATACTAATGGCATCCTCTAACTCATTCATTCTAACCTATGTGGACAAATGTATGAACATTCTCTTGGTGGCCATCTCTACTACATAACTTTCATCGATCAATTTTCCAAGAAGACATGGATATATTACTTGAAGCATAAGGATGATGCCTTTGATATGTTCAAGGAATTTAATGCTTTTATCAAAAATAAAACAGAGAAGGAAATTAAGATATTTAGGTTTGACAATGGTGGAAAGTACATTTCGAATGAGTTCATAGACTTTTGTTGGCTTATTGGGGCCTGACGCAGGTTTAGAAGTATTTTAGCCAAACAAATCCAGAAATTATTGGCCCTTTCGGAAATAGTCCATGGAGTGCGGACTGAGGTCTCACCCAAGGTAGTATGGGAGGGTGCTAGAACTAGGTTTTCACACCCTAGGGATGTCTGGATGAAGTTTGGAAAGTTCGCGAACTAGTACTACATGCTGTGCTACTTCCGCGCAGCTACCTGTTCAGTCCAACTACCTTCACGCGACGGGGATGACGAGCATGACTGTTCTTTACCCTTTACTGTGCTTATTAATATTATAGGTCCTGAATTAAATTAAGTGGGCCCAATGATTTCCTTTACCATTAAAAATAAATAGACATGTGCACAATCATAAATAGTAAACAAATGCATAAACAGAAAAAGAGCAGTAGATATGCGATATTCCAAAACCAACTTATATTTATTAATGCTTTTTCTAGTTACAATCCACTTCCTACCCTGTGCACACAGCTGCAGGGGTCTGTGCACATAGCTGCGAACTCTACTAGGCTTCTGCGCACACAACTGCAAAGCCTCTTCTATTACTACAACCCATGACTCGGACTTACAGACTCACAGTAACTATCGCATTCAACAACACAAACACTTTAGATCCAAACCAAAGTTTACTAAAATTGACTTCTACATTTAGAGCCTTACTCTATTTATACATTCCCATGGTCTACGGACCATGGGCAGGCCGACTGACTTTCTATTATCTTAGATTATTTTGGATGGGCAACCCTTTGACTTGACTCATTACAACTCATGCTCCATGCACTTCGTGGAGCCTTTATAATACCATTACCCAAAATTTTGGGCTTTAAGCCCCAAAACCATTACACGGGGGATCCACTGCCCAATAGCCCCCCAACAGAAACATCGTGACTCATCTCGAGTCACTTCGCTGGTGTGGTGATCTTCGAGTGAAGTTCATCCAGCAATCTCTGCGCTTGGCGGATATTTACCACACATTCCTTTGTTGTCTGCTGTATCAATTGTGCACAAGTCTTTGATGCATCATTGTCAGAGGCACCCTCTTACCTTTTTGCATATGTGTTCTGCATCTGGGTCATCTTCCCCTTGATCCTGGTGGTGACCGTGAATGCTTCTTTGAGCTAAGGCTGGATGCATGCTTTAAGCCCTGCTTCTTTTTGGCGTGCGGCATCCACCTGTTCTTTCAGAGTTTGGGTTTCCCTCATCTTGGCCAATCGATTGGTAAGGGTGACCATCTGCACAGTCCCCTGAACATTGTCATAGGCCTGCTGTAATTTCCGCACTTCTATCTCTAACTGCTATAGTGTTGGGTCCTGCTGTAATGAAGTAAGGGTGACTAGTGACTGGTCCAACAATCCTATGTAGTCTTGTATAACATGCTCCATTTGTTTCAACCCATATTGAATGGTGCAGTGGTGCTACTCTCTGATTTTCGGGGGTGTAGAGGATTGTGTCTTCAGTTGCAGCTCTACAATTTGTAGGTTTAGGTCCAACTAAAACTTCGCGGCCTCCCCCTGGGTCCTGCAGACTCCATCTACCAGTTAATGAATATTTTCTATGGTGGGGAGTGCCGCTGGTAAGGCCAACTCTAGAATGCTGCTACAGGCCTCTTCCACTACTTGTTCTAATCCCTAGTTTTGGGCAACTAGGCTGTTGTGTTGTAGGTTGATCTGTTCTAAGTTTACCTTCTGCTCACTCAAGACTTAGAGAGCGCAACCCTACCTAGTAGAGGGCTTCTCTGGGAAGGGCGACCAAACTCAATCCCCAACCCCTCATGTCACCTTCAGCTTCTGTGAAGAAAACAACTTCTGGTAACATCAAGGTGTTCATTGTGCATGCGCACATCATCTGCTCAGCTTGAACTATATCTTCCACAAGGTGCTTGTTATCACTCCTAGGGGTCGCACCTATAATGCCTGCAACTGTTCTCTGAGTGCCCCCATCACAGTTTTCTTCTCTGTCATCAACTCTTATAGAGCATCCTTTGTGACATCGCAAACTAATTTTCTACTATCAACAAGGTCTCCCTCCACCGTTTTTGTTGTCTTTGTCTTTTTGTGTGCGAGTGGATGCTCTTGGTCACATGGACGCTTGAGTTGGGTCACTTTTGTTGTAAGGTCCATGCATTCCTATGTCTTTACCTTCCCTTATATGTCCTACTCTGTGGACATTTCCTAACCTTCCTTGGTCTGCTCAATGGGCGCGGTTGTGGTTTGTAGGATCTGCTCTATTGCTATTGCCTCAGCTACCTTCCACTGCATGGCCGCTTCTTGTTCCTGATGCTTTCTCTCTGCCAGCTTTGCAATGTGCAGCTTGGTTTCCCTCTTCCTTTGTTGTGTTGTGATATTTTCCAATTCCAGCAAGTCTGGGGTGTGCCACTCCAGAGACCATGATGCCATTACTTCGAAGATTGCATCATCTGTGGCAGTGAATGGCAGCTTTACTCATTCTTGGGGATCCTTGCGTGCCTCGATATACAAGTTATGCATATCTGCCTTGAATTTTTCCATGCTTTATAAATTGGTATATACTTTCAAGGACAACCACATCCTGCAGTTGATCCATGTTCGTAAGGTTTCCTCTACGAATGCCCAAAACACTTTTATCTCCTGAATCCTCATCACGTCTGTCGTTGCCTAGAGCGAGGTGTACCTCACGACCTTGGGTAGGTTCCTCTCAATGGTAGGATATTGGCTATCCACTGGCAGCTTGCCGGCAACCAATAGGATAGATAAGAGCACCCACACGTAGTGGAAGGTCTTACCCTGCTCCTAGGCTTCCCCACAATTCGTAAAAAATTCATTGCAAAGAAACTGCGCCTAGTTGAACTAGACCCCTTCTGTACACTGCTCCACGAATGTAATTACAGATGCTGGCACTTCATCTACATAGAATTTCCTCATGAGATTGTTGGCCAGTAGCTGGGTGGTGACACACACCCCTCGATCCTTGAAGCTTTCTATTATATACCCTTGCTTCTATGAGGCCTAAGTCGCTGCTCTTTCCTGTGATGTCTGCGGTATTGCTTCCTTTAATGGGTAGCGATGAAATTTAGTGAATTAAGTTAGCTGTGATGGGAATCAGCTCCTCTAGCCAAGGATACCCATCATGTACTAGACACAGTAGCTACCAGATGACAAAAAGTGTGATGGGCACGCGGTGGTGTGGGGTATCCATTACAGATGGAGTAACTCAACCTTCTCCACACTGCGCAACCATTTATGTTGTAGTAATTTCTCCGCAGCCAACTGGGAGAACTTCTCACTATCCATAGGTCCCAATATTCAAATTTGATATTTGGTACTCATCCCAGCAGTAGACCATCAAAACTTATTTCATTGGGAAGAAGCGGAGTCTGAAGCACACTATTCGTGGCCTCTAGGTCCTTAGGTATCTTGGTTGTCCCTTTCCACAGAGGAATGTAGGGAATTGATGGTACTTGGGAAACATTCTCTGCCTCATCATCCTGAGCCTCAATTTGGGTGACGAGGGCTTGCAAATTTTCCTCCTCCTTCTCTGTTTCAATAGTGACAACTTTGCCATTGACAATTTACTAACTCTTCGGTTCCATGGTGATATCTGGACTGGCCCCATTAGCTGTTTGCTTTTTTGTGGTCATAGCATTCGTGGGGACTTTGGTACCTTTGGTCCACCTGCTGCCTCTCCAGGCTCCTCTTGGGTCACCCTGGGCTTTGAGGTAACTTCTTTGAATCGCACTCTGGTTCTAAACATTGTGTCTACACTAGATTTGCTCGGTTGCAAACTCATGGGTTGCATGGTAGCTTGGTGCTCACTGTTTTGTACTGGCTGAAATCTCAAACAATCAAATGTGACTTCGTAGCTACCCCACAGAATTTTAAAGTAACGTTTGAATTTTAATTCCGCCATTCCCTCCATATTTGAGTCAGTAGTACCTCCTTGGCAGTAGATCATCCTGAATCTAGCTCTTAATTCCTATCTTAATGGCCTGCCGCCTGCTCCTTTCTACCTTAAATTAGACCTCTTTTCATGAAAAGGTAACATCAACGGTCACCTCCTAGCCTTCCTATGCAGTAGCGCCGTCCATTATGCGCGACCATGATCACTGTGACAAACTAGCCCTGTGCAAAACCTCCTTTCCGCGTAGCTCTCCTGCAGACTTGTTTATAGTCCCGTGCCTTCTTTCAACTGCTTGGAGAACTAAGACTTTGCCTCCAATAGATAGTCAGGTGGTCACACCCCTAGTGCGAGGCTTTAATTTTCTTGCAAGCCTGGGCTATAGGTGCCCTTCAAATGCTCTTGTGTTTGGGAATGCATCACATTCTTCTTTGTGTGGTACACTCCCTTGTTTAGTAAGGTGTGGTTGTAGCCATGATTACAGGGTCGCAACTCTTTCTAATGCAGTAGTAGCGCTAGCAAGACTTGATCCCAACCTGCTTAGTTTTTCACAGCCCGTTTCTATGACTTTGGTTTCTAGTTCATTGGTTTCTTCATCTAATGTCATACTTCTCTTCCTCAATCGCACCCACTCATCATCAAGTTTGCGAAGTTTCATGCTCCCTCGCCGAAGGTTTTCTTGCAACTATCTAATTTATTTACCTAGGTCCTTGCGTCCTGACCCTACTATAGGAGCTATGGTCTAGGGATTCTTCTCCACAGTCTTGGTTTCCCCTCTTCTTAACACTGTTGAGGTCATTTCCACACTCCAGTTTTTGCTTATGGTCCTATAGGACCATCAAACTGCTGGTACGCGTAGGTCCTAATCCATTCGTTCTGCCTGGTAAACTCTATTTATGATTCCATGTAGCTTTGTGAATGCTTCGTCGTGGGGTATTTGTGGTGTGCATCACTTTTGCTGCTGCTGTGTTAGATTTTGCTTTTTGATCCTTAACATGGGATGTGCTTGCCCATCACATGTCTGCACCCATCGACATAGGTGGGCACACAAACTATTTTGCCTTGGCTGCCCAGCTCATGTTCGATGCTGGGGACTACCAAACATAAGTGCATCCATCTTCTACATTTGCACCAGCTCCTAATATTCTTTTGGTGTGTCTACCCCCATCGTTCAGGTGTCACACACAATGCCCATTCCATCGCACCATACCACTGACGTTTTGGTAATCACCTTTCAAATTTGTCTAATAATTCATCCACGACTGTCTCCCCATCTTATGTTGGCAGTTCCCTTGCTTCGCGTCATGCATTGCAGTGGCCTAACCATCATGAAATTTAGCGATGTTACTTCGTGCAACCAGGTCTCCCAACGTTCTATTTCTTTGTCCAAATCCGAAGTACATGAACTCTTGTGCTCTCATGAGATTATTCCATCTTCAGTCGGGTTCACCTAATCCTCGCCTTGCACCTTTATCTGATAGATTCAATATTGCTCATGTTCATTTTCATCCTCTTGCATAGGTTTAGTGTAGCATGCCCCTTCGATCGGATCGAGCAGAACTACTATGTGTAGGGACTCTTTCTTGAAAATCATTTTCCTCTTCTTCAGGTTGATGACTCCATTCATGTCCGTAGCCGAGTCTATCCCTAACAACATGGGGTAAGGGTAAGTGTCATCCACAATCTCTATTACCTCAAAGTCAGTCTACATGCTCGCACCTTCGATATCCACTTTTACCCCTTGCAATCTTCCCATGGGCACAACCTTTTGTTGGTTATCCATCCGTAATTGGATAGGAGACCACTATAACATAGACCTACCCATGCATTCCCATGTCTCCTTTGGTAACACATCCACGTCCGAGCCTAGGTCTAGGATGACCTGATCCATCTCATATTCGCCAATTTGTGATGTCAACTGCATTTCCCTCTCAGTGTGTAATGCATGCTTTCCTAGCTTCCAGACTAGCGTGGTTCCCTTGACACTACACATCTAGTTATCAACTCTTGTAATCCTTTAACCGCCTTATTGCCACGTCGCAGCTTCATGCATGTCTCTTAGAAGGTAGTAAGCATAAAAGGATCCATTCCCAACTTTGGTTGATCCTTACTACTTGATGTAGAGGCCTTCGTGAAGCTCTTCTTAGCTTCCAAAAATGTTTCCCTTGCGTCTTCCAAGTCAAACTTAGGTTCCTTTGTAGGTGCCTTGCAAACCCATGTATCTTCCTTGGGTTACTTCCCCTTATCTTCTCTTGTGGTAGCGCCACTTCTAAGCATCATGTTCATGTTGGGGTCTTCTTCATGTGGTTCGGACCTCATCATTAGGATATTTTGAGTCGTAGTAGGTTGTAGCACCCCTTTCTCATGCATTTTTGTGAGAAGCATCATACAATATACCATTTCATGATTAAACTACTCATAGTACGGACAAGATATTCTCATTGTGTTGGTACAATCATGAGCATAATGACCTAGTCCTCTGCAATTGTAATGGAGTAGCTATCCATGGCCCCTTCTGGGCCCCATTCCTCCTCATCCTCAATCTTGCCCTTGAAATCCTACATGTGCTATTGCTACGGTTGGATCGAGGCCTTGCATTTCTATCTGCATCCCGTAGGCAAGTGTTTGATCCATCCACAATTCATAACTCTGACAGTTTCGCTCATCGTGGCGAACTGATCTATAGAAATAACAAAATAGCTACTGTGGAGTCTGTGTATACTTCTACAACATGTGATAGTTGTCCGTAGTGTGCTTTCCCCCCACTTGATAGATCACGCACCACAGAATGAGTGCCACGCTTGGCCCTACCTGTGCCTTTGGTCTCAACAAAATTGGCCCTCCTCATGCCAACTAGTTCCCAAATATCAGACAGTGATCCTTATCGTGGCCCTGGCCATTACATTTTATGCACCACACTTCTTCGTGTGTTTCCGGTCCAGTTAATTGTGTCGAACATCCATATAAATATAAGCCTCGCTCCTCTGTGAAGCTCCGATGCGATATTTGATGTGATTGATTGTAATCGCATATTGCTATAACCTAGGCCATTTGGTGAGCACTCTGTTCTGTATAACTTGCGATTGGGATCAACGAAGTTAATGTGGACCATCGATCAAGCGCACAGAGTGATGACCCACGTTAAATCACAAAATCGCAATCGGTCTGCACCGATATCTACTGGTTGCCATCGTTGATTGCGATCTGTCGACTAGATCTAGACCGTTTATCGACCAGATCTTACGGCTACTTTGTGCATTCATTTCTCAAGCCTTCACTGCCTTGTTTTTTTACTGCTTCCTTGGGTTTTTGCCTCCCGATAGTGTTTTTCTGCCCATCTGAAGGTTTTTTTTATCTTGTGATTATTTTGATCTTTTAAATGATTTTCAAAGACTTAGAGAGTGTTTTGGATCTCTTTGGCACTGCACCTCAGGGGCTAACACTAGCTCCTTCTGGGGATGAAAGCCTCCCTATGAGGTTTCAAGAATCATAGACCGATGCCTTTCCTATAAAACCGAAATCAAATCTATCTTCTAGTGTTCCGTTTTGCATGGAGTTTATTTCGCATAAAGAATAAAAACTGAAAAACATATTTACAATATCAAGGATTTAAAGCCTTAAATGAAATAAAGTTTTAAGAACCGCCCATTATCTGGGCCACCAAAAACATCTTCTCCTTCCATACTGTGTAGAATGTAGGTATTATTCTGCTGAATTTGAGGGATGACAGACAAACCTATCCATAAGGAGTCAAACTTACCATGATTATCTTTATCTTCCTTTAATGCATCCCATCTGAGAACCCAATCATCAAATTGGAAATTGTCCACTTTTTCTTTGCTCTCAAAGGTTTCTTTGATTTTCTTCTGATGAGATTTTGACTTCTCAACCAGCTACTCTCTGTTCTGCTGTAATTCAACCAGGTTATTCATTCTCCTTACCATGTCATTCTCTTCATCCTATTCTTCTTGCAAGAATTTGGCCATAGGGAGAATCAGTTAGATAGGGAAAACAACATCACTGCCATAAGCTAGCTTAAATGGAGAATTTCCTATGGACTTCTTGTTGGTAACTCTATTAGCCCACAATGCAAACTTCAACTTGGAATCCCAGCTCTTTTTTTTGTCCTCCAACAATTTTTTTATTATCCTTACAAGACTCTTGTTAGATGATTCCGCCAAGCCATTGCCTTGAGGATAGTATGAGGTAGAATGCACCAATCGAATGCCCATGGATTCACACATATCCGCCAATTCTTTTGCCTTGAAAGCTACTGCATTATCAGTGACTAGTTTGGTTGGGCAACCAAATATAGTGAAAATATTCTCATTCAAGAACTTTATGATAATTTGATGATTATAATTCTTAGTGGGTATAGCCTCAATCCACTTGTTGAAATAATCAGTGGCTACCAAGATCGATTTGTGCTCACCACTGGAATGTGGGTTGATCTCACCTATGAAGTCCAAGCCCCACCATTGGAAGGGACCATTGACATGTACTAACTTCAAGGGTAGAGATTTTAGTTGTTGTCTTCCTGCAAATCTATGACATTTGTCATAAGATTTCACAAAAGAAAACACATTAGAGAACGAAGTAGGCCAGTAATACCTAGCTCTCAGGATCTTACGGGATGTGGTTTTCCAATAATGATGCCCTCCATAGATGCTAAAATGGAACTGGTGCATGACTTTCATAGATTTTCCTTTATCTAAACATCTCAAGAGGATTCCTGATGGTTCTTTCCAATAGAGCAGGTTTTCATTAATGAAAAATTTGACTTGAGCTAAGCCCTGGAGGGACTTCTAGCTTCTACAAAAAATGAACTATGCTGGAATACCATTCATAGGTGGCTACATTTTCAGCCAAAGACTATTTTTTCTCTTGCTCTTCTACTGCTTCCCCTATCTGCTGATCACCTAAATTTGAAACCATGCAATTGATGTCTAACCAACTGCAATTTTCCTCAGCCATAAGTTTATCCAAGCCCTGGCCATTAACAAGCTTGGTGGG
>APFE031324423.1:0-33432 GCA_000404065.3 Pinus taeda | reverse complement strand
ATGGATGATATAGTTAGAGATGGTAGGTTCTTGGCTACACCTAACCAGAGGGGTAATGACTATGGGTTCTATTCTAGTTTTGGTTTAGAGAGACATCATCGTCATCATTTTCACCATCCGTACAAAAGGAATGAGAAGCAGTACTTTCTAGAAGGGTTCAAGAAAGAAAAGCCTCCAAAATTTGATGAAGAAATGAAGAAGTCACGGGATGAAGAAGCTAGGTTGCTTTGGATGAATAAATTCTTTTGATTGCATCATTACTCAAAGAACATGAAGGGCAAGATAGGTACTTTCAGTCTTAAAGAGAAAGCATACATTTGGTGGGATGATGTCAAGAATGTTAGAGGAATTCAGGAAGAGGAGTTGACTTGTAGTGAGTTTGAGAGACATTTTAGGAAGAAGTATCTATCTAAGAGATACTATGATGGTAGATCAAAGGAGTTTTATGAGTTGAAGATAGGATCTAGGACCGATGAGAAGCATACTAGTATATTCTTGGAGTTGTTTAGATATGTGCCTTATCTTAAGGAGGAGAAAAAAAATATTTAGAGATTCGTCAATGGGTTTTCAGTATCATCAAATACATGATTGAGTTTGATGAGCTTAAATTGTCGAAGGAAGCCATAAGAAAGTTGAAGCACTATTATGAGAAATCTTGAAAGTGCAAGACTAAGTCTAAGCATGATTGGAAAGATAATGAGAATAATAAAGGTTAGTGGGTTAAAAAAAGAGGAAACCCCCAGGATACATATGACAAGGAGAATGAAACACTGCACAAGAAGTTCAATGTAGCTTCCAGAGGACATGGATTTTAGCCTGAGGATTAGAAAAAGGTTGATGGCAGGAAGAATTTACATTGTTGGACTTGTAGCAAGGATCATCATAGGAGATATTCTCCATAATGTTAGGTCGGAAAACTACATATCTACAGTTCTTAGGAGGCACATACAGTGGTGGATGCTGGAAAGAGTATTCCTCATATTTTTGTAGCTTTGGATAATAGGCAGGTTGATCATCATGCATTTATTATTAATATGGAAGGTAAGCTTTGTGATCAAGTTATTTATCTTTTGATTGATCCTGGATCTAACTATATCTATATTATTCCTGATCTGGTGGATAAGTGTGGTTTGAATAAACAAGTGCATGCAGAGTCATGGTTAGTGCAGTTGGTTATATGTAATAAGAAAATAGTTCATCATTGGGTAAGAGCTTGTGAATTTGATTTGAATGGCATGTCTACATCAGTGCATCTAAATGTGCTTCCATTGGGATCATACATTATGTTGTTGGGTATGGATTAGTTTTACATTCATAGCACTAAGATGAAATTCTATGATAAGGCTATTGAGTGCTTGGATGATGATGGAGAGAAAAGAATCTTACAGTGTAAGAAGAAGCCTACATAAGTGAGAATGATTACATCTATGAATGCCAATCGTAGCAGCAAGAAATGATGTGCATTGTTTGCATTTCATATTTCCATTGATAAATATAAGGATGTTGAGGATGACGAGGTCTTGAAAAAGTACCAGGTTTTGCTGTAGTTTTATGATGTATTCCTATTAGAGATTTTAGATTTAACACCTCATAAGTGTTATAACACCATTTACCAGGCTTGGTCCATTTTCCCTACCAGACTTGGCCTAGGGAAACCTTTCCCTACCAGACTTGGTCCATTTTCTAAAAAAAACATTGTTTTAAATCCCATACATAATTTTTCCCTATCGAAAGCATGCGTACACACAAGTCATCCTATACCCAACCCTTGTATATGTGTTAAAACATTAAAAAATATATAATCTCCCTTAATTCAAGTGGGGTTTATGGGTTTGACCAGATACCCACCTACTATAGTCCATGGCCCAATTGTTTCTCATCTAAAAAAACTAATTTGGAGAAGTATAAATACATCTTCATGGGAAGTCCTAAGGGAGGAGGAAGGATCAGATATTGATATTATAGTCGATTACATCCCTGATCAAGTTTGAAGATATCCCTGTGCCTTCTACACTCCCAATCATAGGAAACCCCTGTTTCCTTCTTGAGATTATCATCATCCCTTCATGACATCCTTGTGTATACTTATGGAGGAGGATTGTTGAGGCCTGGGAAGGATGGATTCAGAGGATGGTTTTGCTGGGAATTAGAGGATGGCTCAGGTTGTAGTTCTTCTGTATTTTCTTTAGCTTACATTAATAAAGAGGCGTTGTCTTGTTCTTGATGATTATGGTATTTATTCATTAATTTATGTCATGATTTGCTAATAAAATCTCATGTTAATGCTTATTTTCTTACATGATTATATGATCTAACCTTGATATCATGAAAATTCTTTCAGTTATCTTTGGTGTATATGCTTTGCCTTAAATGAATTGTAGGTCTTAAAGTGGAAGGAAGAAGCAGAGGGTTTGAACCCTACGACCTCAAATGTAGTACCTACGGGTAAGACCTTTTATACCAATTTTAACTGTTTAAGTATTAGGAATTCTTGTTTGTGTGTATCTTTATGTTGTATGCCCATTGCTATGTTGGTGTTGCCAACCCAAGAACCTAGGGTGATTCTACCCGAAACAATAAGGAAGTGGAATTTGCTATTGAGTTGATGCTAGGAGAAGAACCAACATGAAAGGCACCATACAGGACGAGTAATCTGGAATTGGTGGAACTAATGTTGAAGTTGAAGGAAATGCTTTACAAAGGATACATTAGGCCAATTGTGTAGTCTTGGGGTGCACTAGTATTGTTTGTGAAGAAGAAGGATGGTACTCTTAGGTTGTGCATTGACTACAGGGAGTTCAACAAGGTGAATATCAAGACCATGTACCCTCTTCCTTGGATTGATGACTCGTTTGATTAGTTGAAGGGAGCAGCAATGTTCTGGAAGATTGATTTGAGATTAGGATATCATCAGGTATGCATCAAATAAGAGGACATCTACAAGGCTGATTTCTGGGCCAGGTATGGGAATTATGAGTTTGTTTTGGTTCCTTTTGGTTTGACTAATGTTCCCAATACTTTCATGTGTTTGATGAATAATGTGTTGCATCCTTGTCTAGGATTTTTTTTATTGTATTCATTGATGACATATTGATATATTATATGAATGAGGAAGAGAATGTCGAACAATTAGAAACAATATTGAGATTACTTAGAGAGAATTAGTCATACACTAAACTTAGTAAATGTATTTTCTTTCATACACATGAGGTTCAGATCTAGGGCATGTGGTTTCCAACAAAGTTCTAGCAATGGAACCAAAAAATATCAGAGCTATCATGGAGTGGGATAATCCTAGGAATGTGGATGAGGTCAGATCATTCATGGTATTAGCAGGTTACTACAGGCATCACATCAGGAACGTCTCATGGATTTCTTATCCTATTACATCATTACAGTGAAAAGGAAAGAACTTTGAATGGATAGAAGGATGTGTAGCTAGTTTTGAGTAGTTGAAGCAGTTTCTTATGAATCATCCAGTTCTAAGGATTGCAGATCCAAATAAAGAGTTTATGGTATGTAAAAATTCTTGCAAGAGAGGACTCACTGGAGTCCTGATGCAGGAAGGACGGGTAGTATGCTATTAGACAAGGAAACTAAATGAACACAAGAAAAATTATGTCACACACGATATTGACTTGAAAACAATCATCCATGCATTGAAGATGTGGAGACATTACATTATTGGCAAAAGGTTCATTATGTTAAGTAATCGCAGTGGGATGAGGTATTTATTTGACCAACCTAATCTAACTTCTAGGAAATCTAGGTGGTTGTTTATGAATTCGATATTAGGTACATTATGTGAAAGGAGAACAGGGTTGCAGATGCTCTTAGAGGAAGAGTGAAGGTAAATCACATAACATTTATGAGTTGATATAGGACATACTTGCAGGAGAGGATCTTGAAATCATGAAAACACAATGATAGGTACCAAAAACTTAAGAATAGGTTACAACAATAAGGTATAGGTGAACAGGATGTGGACTATCAGCTCATGACAAATGGTTTGTTTGGATTTAGGGATAGGATCTATGTGTCGAATGATAGCGATCTCAAGAACCTATCTTGAGGGAATTTCATTTCAAGTCATATTTAGGTCACTCGGTATATTAGAAGACATTGAAAGTGTTTAAGAAGTTATACCATTGGCCGAATTTGAACAAAGAGGTGGTAGAGTTTGTTGCAAAATGATAAAATTAGAGTGTAAGCATCCAGGTGGTTTAATGCAGCTAATTATGATTCCAGAGTGGAAATGGGAGGCCATTTTCATGAACTAGATTATATTTTTTTTTGAGGACATATAGACATCATGATTCTATTATGGTTGTGGTAGAAATTTTGACAAAGGTAGCGCGCTTCATTCTAGTGAAATTTGATGAATTCAGCTTGTGAGGTAGCACAAGTCTTCATCAGGGAGATAGTGAGGTTGTGTGGTATTCCTAGGAAGATCATACCAAACAAAGATGTCAAGTTCACTTCTAGGTTCTAAAAAGAGTTATTTGTAGGCTTAGTTATAGAGTTGTCCTTTGTAGCAAATTATCATCCGTGGACAAATGGAGAGAAAGAGAGGGTCAACAAGATTTTGGACATGCTGATAATGTATGTTATGCATCAAAAATGAAAGTGGGAAGAGTATCTTCTACTGGTGGATTTTGAAAACAATAATGGGTATCAAGAATCTTTGAAGCTGTGTCTATTTGAAGCACTTTATGGGTGGAGTTGTAATAGTCCTACCAGTTGGAGTGATCCAATGAATAGGGTATTGATTAGATTAGACATGTTCGTAGAGATGGAATAGGAAATCCAGGTAATAAAGAATAATTTAAAGGTAGCATAGGGTAGGAACAAGATTTATGTAGATTAGTACAGGGTGTTTAAGGAGTTTTAGGTTGGGGAACATGTGTACTTGTGCATCAAGCCCAAAAATAGCTCCTTGAGGATTGGATCATGTGCCAATATGGTAGCTTAGTATTATGGGCCTTTCAATATTCTTACGAAAATTGGACTAGTACCCTACCGACTTGCATTGCCTCCGACAATTAAAGTCCATGATGGTTTCCATGTGTCATTACTTAATAAGAATATGAAGGATGTTGATCATGTGATTGATTGTCTTGTATTGTAGGTGGACCCAGAAGGATAAATCCAACCGGAACCTCAGTGCATTTTGTAGCGAAATATGCTCATGTTCTGGAATCGAGTAATCAAGCAAGTTAAATTGCAATAGAAGAACTTTAGGCCCGATGAAGCTACATGGGAGATGGATGATTAGATGTGGGCTATGTATCCTTATCTATTTGTTAGTTGAGTGGATGTATTTTGATATATGTTTTGATGTTTTGTTTTGGTTATGTATATATACATATGTATGTTGTAAATACTACATCGAGTTGTGTTATAAAGCTCCAATAAGCAATATGGTGTTCATGGTATGTTGGTTATGAATTTAGTAGTATGATATGATGTAAATTTTGTGTCAAGCTATGTTATAAATCTCCATTGGTAACATGTGTTTTGTTTGTTTATAAGTGTCATTGAACACCGAGGACGATGTTCCCCCAAGGGGGAGGGGCTTGTAATAGCCCATGGTTGAATTCCTATGTAAATAAATAAAAAATAATAACATAGGTCATGAGACACATATTCCAAGTTGAATGTTGGGAAAAACCATAGTGATGGAGATCACTTGTGATTAATTAATGGCTATGGAAATTGGCAAAGGCAAAGTGGCATTTATTGGCATTTATTTATGAAAATAATGGAAAATAGGAGAAAATGAATATGAAAGGTCACATAATCACATGTGAGGAAAATTGAAGGAAAATGAAGAAAATAGAGGCCTCAATGATAAAAATGCTTATGAGGATCAGTTCACAACTTTTGTTAGTGTGATAACCTTTTGTTAGTTTTAGCTTGTAGCTCTCTCTCTCTATTCTCTCTCTCTCACTCTTGCACACTTTTAGAAATCTTGGAGCAATGTTGGAGCATGCTTGGAGCACTCTAGTTTTCATTGGATTTGGAGAAACAAGGTAAAGAAAAGTAGGAAAGCACAAGGGAACATGTGGATCAACATCTACAACTAGAATGATTTGCAGGTAATAGGTTTCATATGTGATTTTCTTTGTTGATTATGGATGCATGGTATATGCATGTTATTAGATAGTTATGATATGTCATTGGCAAGAAGGATCGCCTAGATTGATAGTGGTTTTTACTAGCCCAGCCATTTCCTAGAAAGCCCAGGTGTTGTGGGTTTTACAACTGATTTGTTTTCTGGTTGGTGCTTGTAATTCCTTATGGCGGTGGATTGGAACCAATGCTTTGGAAGCCTTGGAACAACTTGGGTTGAGTTACTAATCTTAGAGCCTAGGTTGGAGAAATGCTCTCGATCCCTTAAGGGTTGAGTTACTAATCCTAAATCTGGGTTGGACAAGCACTCTGGAGCCTTGGAAGGTTGTGAGTTGAGTTAGTAGTTCCTAGAGCCTTCGACATCTTGGGTAGAGACTAATCTGGTAAGTGTTAGTGATATTCGGCCATGAGGTGGAATCACTAGTTGAGGGTTGAGGTGGTTTTACCTCTGGAAGTCCTGGTTGGTTTTATTTGATTTATTCCATGAGATCCCACATTCATGCTTGAAATATGGCGTGGAGGTCATTGGCTCAAAGATATATTTGGTTTAGCTTAATCTATGGTCAAGTGGTACGTGAAAGTCTTGGAATTGGTTGGTATGTTAATAAGAGCTATTCTTCAATTATGATTCATGTATATTTATTGGTGATGTGTTGATGATATTATATTGAGTTTCCATGGTTTATATGTTGGTTATTTTTTGGTTATATATTATTCATATGATGTGTATATTCTATGGCTCTTGTCATGAATTGATTAGCTATTGATGAGTGATTAATGTATGGACTAATCAGTGGTGTTGTAGATATGTGGAGAGGGATATGACCTTATCATTGATTCTCACAAGAATCTCAGACTTTTATGATCAGATATGCATTTATGACCTATAGTTTACTTGTTTGCAATATGTTTGACGAAATGCCTATCATATTCTAGGAAGTCTAGGTCAATTTCTATCTTCAAACTTGTATGTCGAGCATTGTTGTCATGGGATTATCGATTTTGAGAAGTTAGAGGAAGTTATGGGTAGTGGTCTAGAGGTTGACCTAGAATTTACGCTCATATCTTGGGACGGCATGCTCCTAATTGAGAAATTTGGTTTTCAACCACATGGATGCCTTTTTGTGGGAGTGGTTGAGGACCCAAGTCATAGAAAAGGGTGTCTAGCTCATGTTTTGGCCACCTAGGGTGGTTATCAGCCTCTGAGTGACCTATAGCCCTTGTTGAATGTTATGAGATGTTAGTTTGTCTTCTGTGGGTGGCCCCACTTCCTTAATGGAACCTAGGAGGTTGGGTTATGTCACAGTACCTCCTCCTTTCATGTTTACCCTAGCAAGCCGGTGAAACTAGGTAAATGTGGGAGGGGTGGTTACAGAAAAATACAAGAAATTATTGAGTTAGATTACTGCTCTTTCAAATGTTGTATTTTTAAATGTAAATGGTATGTAGCATTTAATAAAACACAGATATGTGATATCGATAGTGGATTTTTTCCTATGGATTCATCAAAATACCTACCATGGGATAAGGAGCCTTATTTTCTACCAATTCATTATGATTGGGTATTTTTTCGATAAAAAAATATAAAAAATATAAGAAATAATGGTCATAGTAATTTTTTAATTCATTTTTATTGTGGATATATGTATGTTCATTGATAATAAAATTGGATACCACTAGAGATCTAATATATTTATCTTCTTCACATGCAGTTTTTTTCTATGAAGATATTTTGGAACAAAAATGGATATTTTTCATTCATTATGATCTAATATTAACGCATATATTCAAATATGCCTCAATCAATACAGAGAAAAATTATTACCAACCAAATATAATTTAGAAATCAAGGAACATAAAAGAAAATGGCATCAATGATGATGTTAAAGATGAGGATGTTCAACTACAAGACTGTGAACTAGATGATTATGACAACATTCCTTTAGCAGTATGGAGAAGCGGGTCTAGGGGCGTATCTGCAAAAAATGATAAATTAAATGAGGAAATTCACCATGACAATCAACAATTTCCAAAGGCAAGTGATCTTATAAAAGAAGGCAATATTGCTGATATACAAAATCAAGATGAAATTAATAGATTCAGTGACATTTATTTTTTCAATCTAGAAACAATTTTATTGATACGGAATATGATGAAGCTAAAGATGAGTATTATCACAATATGACTTGAGCAAAATGGTTTGGGAAGAGTAATATTGATTTCCTGCAAGGACATATGAACATTGAAAAGGAAGCATTGGAAGACATAGATGCAGATGATAACATAAATAAATATTTCTATATAATTTACAAGATACATAATTCATATTTAAAAAAGGATAATTTTTATGTCCCATTTTGAAATGGTTCACTGTTATTTGGTTGTAATATTGATTTAATTACTATGTTTAGAAATTAGGATCTAAATTGGTTTTTTGAATATTATTATAGATATACTCATTACTTGACGCAATTAATGTTATTAAAATGTATGTTAGTTAATATGATTTATCAGTTGGAAATAACAAGCTCAATTAGTTGGATAAGAGTTACCATGGTTAGTTTCATCTATTCGTTGAAAATGATTAGAAGTGATATGAAGTTACTGGATGAGACATAATTCAAATAATTATGTATGTATAAACTGTCATATATTGTGCATACACACAAATATAACTTGTGAGTTGAATTAAGGAATTAATTAACAAAAATATATTAAACTACACAAACAATAATTTGAATTGTTGGGGATCTTTGGATGAGTAATGAAGGCGATTTTCAATTTTCTAATGAGTTTATTCATTTTTGTATTCAATGACAACTTTCCCACATGCAAATAATATTTTCTCCATATAGGTAATTCGTGATGGCATGGGGTCGCTTTCATTGTGTTAATTTCATCATCATCGTCATCATTTAATCATCATCCTCATTTTCATTGTCATCGTTGTCATATTCACCATCATTGTCACTAATGAGGAGGAGGAGGAGGATGAATAATCATTGGTCATAAAAGGTTACCATATATATACCACGTTTAATGGTAGATCAAATTAGTTTTTGGCACACTTCCAAAATGTAGGTTTCCTAATCCAAGGTAGATCCTGAGCACATTGATGAAGCCAACTCTATCTTAGATGTATCATCCAAACATTCTATATATTTATAAGATCACCTCTTATACCCATTTTTTTTTAAATGTTAAATATTTTCACACATGATATATTGAATAGTTAATGGACAATACAAATAGTTTCCATGGCTGGTATTATTCTAGTTATATGCTCTTTGTAACTGATCAAAAATCTTAATTTTTTCGTAAGAATTAGACTTGTAGCACAAATAACATTATTGAGAATCATTTAATGTCTATCATAATTCACAACTAATAATAATTGTTTTTGCTTTCTCATTCAATTTTGCAACCCAATTTGACTTAAATTTCTATATACAACTATCTCTACTTGGTAATCTCAAAAATATCAACAAATTCACAATCTCATATATTGGTCATAAGAGGCCATCATCAAAGTGAATCAAATACCAATAATTATCTATGTCTACTAAAACCTATAATAACATTGTTTCCTTAATAGCAACTAAAAACATCTATAGCTAGTTGTTGAACTTTTGCAACCAATTGTAAATACCCAAAAAAAGGTTGTTTTTTGATGAGGATTGTTTCCATATCTTCCTTGGTTTGATGATGAAAAAGAAATAAAATTTCATTTATCAAAGGTATACCAAATTAATTATTTGCATACTTTCCAAATATAGGGTTTCTTATCCAAAGTGTATCCTAACCACATCGATAAAACCAACTCTATTTTTATGTATCATCCAAAAATTTTGTACAATTACAAGCTCACCACTAATCCATTGTTTCTAAAAATGTTGAATATTTTCACACATAATATCGTGAATAGTTTGACAGTACAAATAGTTGTCATTTCTATTTTTCCATTTATATGTTTTTTGAAACTTATTTGAAAGCTCAATTTTGTCCCAAGAATTAGACTTGTAATACCAAAATTTAACAAAAACTTTATTACTGCATAAAAATAGATTTAAAAAAAACAAAACAAAACAAAGAAAAAAAACTTCCAAAAAAAATCTTTATCAATTTTTTTTTACCAAAATACAACGATTTTTTAGTGCTAATACTAACACCACCATTACAACAAGAAAAGTTTCTAGTGCCACTACTTCCATTACAACAAGATACCCCAAGAGGGATAGAAAATGATTTATTTTTAATAATAATATGTATGTTCAAGATGGTCTTGAAACTGGTGAATTCATGAAAATCCACATGACTATAGTGAAACTATTTGTACGTTATTTAGTTTTTTACATATATTGTTAAAATAATTGCATAAATCAATTTTTTTAAACCAAAATTTAACAAACAAACAAAAAATCGTGCTAACATTAGAACCACCATTACAACAAGATCCCTTTCGAGTTCTAACACCAACATTATAGTAAGATATCCCAAGAGAAATGGAAAATGTAAAAATTATGATATTAATAGGTATGCAAAAGATGGTCTTCAAACTAGTAAATTCATGAATCCAAAAGACTGTAAGGTCATTGGCATCATCATATTCATTGTCCTCATATTCATTATCATCATCATCACTGCCATCATTATCATTGTTATTGTCATCATTGCATTATCATCATAATCACCATTCATGCCATCATCATCATCATCATGATTATGGACATTGTTGTCAATTGTTAATAATTAGAAGTGTCATAAGAAATATCATCAACCCAAAAAATGTGATGAGTGCTAGAAAACCATTGTTTAGGACACATATGATATATGCAAGAGAAATAACATATCTACTTTCTAGAGATGATCAATGATTGATGATGATCATCATCACCACCATTATCATCATCATTAATGTATTTTCTATCATCATTGTTTTCATCTTCATCATGGACATCATCATCATTGGCATCGTCATCATCATTCATACCATTATTGTTGTTTATGATGACCTAGATGACAATGATGATAATGATGATCAGATGATGATGATGATGATGACAATGCCAAAGATAATGTTTATGATTATGACAATGACAACATTTAAAAATTGGGAAGATTGGCCAAGTTCATTAGCATCATCATCATCATTGTCATTGTAACAACCATCATCTTTATCATCACTCTCATTATCTTCATAATCACAATTCATGCCATTGTCATCATTGTTGTGATTATTGACATTGTCATAAGTTGTTCATAATTGTCAACGTCATAATAAATATCATCAATACAAAAAAACATGGCGAGTGTTGGAAAAGGGATACAAAATAAACACAAAATGGGGGCAACAATAGACGTAAAATTGGATGAAAAGTGGATGCAACATAAGTAGATGAAAAACAAGATGCAAACCTCACATAGAATTGGATGCAAAAGAATATGCAATAGTCAATGCAAACTTGGGCACAAAATAAGATTCAAATGTAGATGGAAAAGTGGAAGAAAATATGGGTGCAATAGTAGGCATAAAACTTGGCATAGGTTGTGTTGGAACAAATGTGGATGCAACAATGAACACAGAAAAGGACACAAAGTTGGATTCACAAAGGAGGAAAATTTTGATGCAAAATAAGATGTAAAAAGGGTTGTAAACATGAACACAAACATGGGTTCAATTGTGGATACAAAATTAGATGCAAAAGTGGATACAATATAAGTGGATGAAAAAGGAGATGCAAAACCTGCAGTAAAAGTGGATGCAACAGGGGATGCAAAATAATACACAATATCCGATGCAAACATGGACACAAGAGAGTATTCAAATGTGGATGCAAAACTGGAAGAAAATGTCGGTTGCAATGATACACAAATTGTGGCACAACAAAAGTGGATTCAAAAGTGAATGTAACAACAAACAAAAGAAAATATGCAAACTTGGATGCAAAACAAAATGCAAACTTGGATGCAAAAAGGGATGTGAAAGTGGATGCAAACATGGGTAGAACAGGAGAAACAAAATTGGATGAAAAAATGGATGCAAGGGAAGTAGATGTAAAAGTAGATAAAAAACAAGACGTAAAACACACTGCATAAACCTGACATAAAAGTGGGTGCAAAAACATATGAAATATTGGGTGCAAACATGCATGTAAAAGTGGAAGCAGCATGGGTAAAAAAGTAAGTGTGAAACATGGCATAAATTGTGGCACAACGAAAGTGGATGTAGCGATAGATACAAAAAAGGAAGAAAGCTTTGATGAAAAAGGGATGCAAAATTGGATGTAAACATGGGTGCAATAGTGGATGAAAAATCAAATGCAAAAGTGGATGCAATAGAATTTAATGCAAAAGTAGATGCAAAATGAGACACAAAACCCAATGCAAATCCTGGCACAAAAGTGCTAATAAAAAGGGATGCAAAAATGGATGAAAAATTCAATGAAAACCTATACACAAACGAGGATGCAAACATGGATGAAAAATTAGAAGCAAAAGTGGGTTAAAAAGGAGGTGCCAAACTAGGCGCAAATTGTGGCACAACAAAATTGGATGCATTAATGGACACAATAATAGATGAAAAATAGAATTTAAATATGGATGAAAAACAAGATGCGAAAGTGGATTCAACAAAAGTAGATTCAAAACTAGACACAAACCTCGACACAAAATTTAAAAAAAGATGCAAAAGATGATGCAAAATTTGATGTAAGTGTAGGTGCAAAAGTGTATGCAATAGAGGATGAAAAAGTAGGTGAAAAGAAATTAGGTGCCAAACATGATGCAAAACCTGGTGCAAAGGATGGCACAAAACTTGGCATAATAATTGGTTCAAAACCTATTGCAATACCTAGTGCTGAACTTGGTGTAATACTTGATGCAAAACTCAATGCACATTTTGCATCAATTTTTGCACCATACTTGATAAATGGATGCAAATAGCACCAAAAAGAGCTCTAGATGCAAAAAAGGAAGAAAAGGGGGATGCTAATCACAAGGTTTTGTTGTAGTGAAATGTCCAACTTGTTGATGTCGTGTAACAACCATGACTAGATGTTGTTGTAATGTGATTTTGGATCAACTAAAATAATTAATGAAGGGTGACTAGTCTAGAAGCTCTTCATTAGAGTGTTTCATGTCACCAATAAATGGGAGCATAAGAGTTCGTATTTCAAACATGCCTTCTAGAGAAATCTCCTGTAATCATTTACTCCATTTTGATTTTTACGACTTGCCTAAAAATTGTTACCCTTTTTCATGGCAGAGGTTTGAAAATTAGTGAACTTTCATCTTGATGCATTATACCTTAATCCATATTTTCTCCTTTATTAGCCAATGCATATGCCACTAATTTCAAGTGTTTTTTAACATGATAAAACTCAACTATCTCTAAATTCCTTACTTGAAATGATATCCTTGCAATATAAAGGGGTTATGGGGGTTGCATTTTTCTTTGAGTTTAATCACCTATTGGAAAATTATCATGGATTTCTTGAATACCATCAATAAATGGATTCTTCTTACAATAGCTAATTCTAGCCCCTTCTATACTGCAAAATATTCCGCTTGGTTATTGGTAGAAAAACCTAAGCCCCATGTATATTGAAATTCTATTTGTTCATCGGGGTGAAAGATAACCCCTCCCACTAATACCACCCTAGGGATACCTTTCGATGAACCATAAAAAATTAGAGAGAAGTATTCCTTCCTTAACCTCCACTTTAGAAATTCTTCAGAATTCATTCTTATACAAAATGATTTCTTGGGGATTGGTTGAGGATTGAAGTTTCTAGCATGATATAAGACTCCATTCTCTTTCACATGGAGATAATTCCTCCATATCAGAAAGTTTGTATCCTTGAGCTATGATGGATTCAAAAAGAATATTCAAAGTGTTGATAGCAGTCATGGATGATTTAGGAATTTTTCCTTTGAATATGGCATTATTGTGTGCTAACCACACTGACCAACGTAGATATTTAGGGAGTTCCATAAAACAACACACTAATGTTGATGAAGAATTCCTTTTGTTGGGAGCTTGAAAAATACTAAGAAGCGGGGGTGAATCAATATTGTTCTTAATTTATCACTTTAAACAATTTTTATATTTTCTTTGCAAAGTGTTAATTGAATGATATTTCAATAAGTAGCAACACATTATATATCACATAACATAAGCATGCAAATCATGTGAGCAACAATACGAAAGAGCTATAAGAACAACAACATAACAAGTAAATACCAACAAACACATGAGAACACTAGATGTTAGGAGGAATCCCTTCTAGGAGAAAAACCTTTGAGTTGTTTGTCTTCATATTCTTCATATTATTTAAAATAATTATCTTACATCAATCACTAGCCACCACAAGTTTGCAAGCCCCAACTTGCAATGCACATGAACAACCACTTGTTCCAGGCCACTACTTGAAGGAAGCCACCACTTCCTAAACTATGCAAGCCCCAACTTATTGTAGTCATGTGCCTCCTATAGTTTCTTTCGATGCCATCAGAAGGAAAGAACCACTCCTTGAGAAAGCCACCACTTGCCACTAAAGGCCACAACCCTCAAACTCTTGTAAACCATCATCAATGCATTTTCAAAATGGGCCCATGAACTATGATCTTAAACAATTATAGGCCTCACTTAGATGATTTTCATACTAGACACATGTAACTTTGTCTACTCAATATTAATCACCATAAAAAAAACCACTACTAACCTAGCTCATGTAATAACACATCAACTCCGCTCTCTCCTCATTAGTAACATCAAACTATAGCTCAACTCAACACTCTCATCATACACTAGGCAACAACATTGAATCACTCTAGCATTGTCATACAAAAATACCGACAACATATAATGACACCATACTATCATTGGAAAAACATACAAGAAACATATAAACACACTCCTAAGACTAGCAAAAACATAATACTTATTACTACTAACCCATAATACATCAATAACATAACGATATAGGGCATATACCAGTAATAAAACACAAGACATCCATATTATTATACTAGCATGCAACAATATAAAACTTACAAAGACATCATGCCTGCAACAAAAACATTATAAATACAAATACACAACATGCTCCAACAAAATATGCACATATATGTATTATAATTCCCATTGCACACATATCTTCATAATAGATCAACACATTCACTGGTAAATGTCGCAGGTACTTTGGACTCCAATTAGACTATTATGTATCATTCTGCTCGACATGCAAGCTATTATTTATTGTAAAATGCAACAACCAATGCTCTTGTACCCACCTAGATCACACCATCATTATGGCATACACTCTCAATCGCACTGTCACAGGGGATACAAACTTTGTCTCTGAAACAAAAAATGTGAAACTAATATATACATTATCCATTCACACCATCTAATCAAATCATATGCTCTGTAACTAAACTCTCATTTCTCTTTTATCCAATCAACTGCAACAACACACTGTAACTAAATCACACTATCTAACCTTGGGGTTGACCCATGAAATGGAAATTTAATAATAATTCCCAACACCTTAAAAATCTACTTCACACATTCATGCCACAATGCATTTACCTACATTATGTGGAACTAATCAATACAATTAACACCAGTAATCCATGACTATATCAATTCATGACCACTTCAACAATCACCACTACCAAATAATTTAACACACATACCTTTAGTGACCAAATTAATGGACCATGCAGACTAAATCAAGCCATATATACCAAACCAAGAAACTTCAATCACAACAATTCCTTAAGAAAACTCATTGGATTAAGCTTGTGGTAGTTTCCTTTCATAACCTATAGGCACTGTCGCGAGTATACATTGGCAAGCCTACTTTTCATTAATTGATAATGTGCACATACATGAAACATGGAAAAATTGAAATAACGAGCAAAAACCTTTCTCTACTGCTGATTGTCTTCTCCGAAATTTATGAATCCCTACTGGGATAATAAGGCACCTTATTTATACAAAAAATGCTTTAGGGGAAGCCCCCTTGAAGAGAGGGTTGCTTCCCTCCGAAATACCTAAAAAGTAGGATTTGGTTCCCTGACAAATTTGCAACTATAGGGAGGTGATAATGTCCCTAAGCAAACCAATTTTTTACTATCCTTTAGGAAGTCCACAACTGAGTGCGCGGGCCCCTAGAGCTGAGTGTGCAGGGATAAGAAGTTTGCATTTGAACGTTATATCTTAATAAAGACTGGTTTTCAACAATTTTGTGCATTTGTGCCTTGTTTAATTACTTCTATTTAAGTTTATGAACCTTCGCTCTGTGATTTGTTTATGTGAATTAATGCATCATTTATGCACGAAACGGATAGATCTATAATAATTATGCACCTTCATGGAGTTTTGGAAGTTGTTAAATATATCTATTGTAGTTAACTACTCGAGAAGGATAGATCTGCACGAAGGCAGATCTAGGTCATAAAGGCTTTAGAATATACAGTTTATTGCGTGAAAGTAGTGAATTTGTCTTTTATGCCTGTTAAGTATGATCCAGTACCTTCGCGAGGGTCTGAAGGTCATTTAAGTAGAGTTGAAGTAGCAGATAGTTGGAATAGGTTTGTGCGAAGGCATATCTAAGCTATAAGAACCCTAGGAAAACCATCACATAGTCCTCTAGATGCAGAAACCTAGTTCTAGCATCCCCCAATACTACTTCAGGTGAGACCACAACCTGCACTATGCAGGTTGTTTCTGACAGGGCCAGCATTTACAGTTTTTTTGGTTAGCACGAATAAATTTCAACCTATATCAGGCCCCCTTAAGCCAACAGTTCTTGGAGACAGGGAGGCACAAAATTGCGGAGTTGGGCAAGTCAGTGAGATATAGATAAAGGCTTGCTCACTATGATTGTGAAATGTGCAATTGTCAGAAGACAGTGACTGGGGATTGCGTGGTTGAGAAAGTCAAAGAGGGAGACATGAAGGGTTTTCTCACTCTAATTGTAAAATGTGCAGTTCAAGGGAGAGACTGAGCCACTATATTTTATAGTTGCAGATTTCATAGAAATAGAGAGACAAACTGTTGATTGAAATTGTGCAATGAATAGTGAAATATTGACTGGAAGGAAAGATTGTGTAGTTTCTGTAGGTAGGAAGGCCTAATTAAGCATCGTGACTATGCAGTGTGCATTCCTTGGAGGCTAAGACTATGTAATTCACAATTTATGAGTGCAGGAAAGGCTTCTTATGGTTTGAGACTACACAATGTGTAGTTCCTAATGGAAGGACATGATTCTTATGCCCTGAGACTGCACAATGAACTGTTATGAGTGCAAGAAAGGCTTCATATGGTTTGAGACTACACAGTGTGTAGTTACTAATGGAAGGACATGCTTCTTATGCCCTGAGACTGCAAAATGTGCAGTTCAGGGAGGCAGATTGGCAGGAGGTTGACCAGAAAAGGATCAATTACAAAAAATGACTAGGTGTGGGATCCAAGAGGCGAGAGATGCATCTAGGATGTGACTTAGACATGATCACACACTTATATATGATCAAGCACTCGACAAGGAAGAATTTACCATCCATAATCAGAATGTTCCTTTTGAAATGATAGTAGTACAATACTTACCTCTAAGCGTGACACTTAAGATACACTTTGCAACACAAGTAATGACACTAGTTAAACAATGCTCAAGACTTTGGCAATGTGTCTAATGCATGTATTTATGATGGATAGAAAATAGTAGTGTAGGAGAATGCATTAGAACGGCTCCTCAAGATTTGAAAAACGACACCTTTCGACTAGTTGTGACACTTCACCAACCGCAAGATGACACTTGCAAAAGTAAGATAAAACTACAAGATGACACTTGTAAATGCTAAAGAAAGTGGCAGTGACACATGCAAGGGAAAATGTAACATGAAAATGATACTTTTTAAATTCAAGGTAAGAAAAAACAACATTCATGAATGTGAAAGTGACACTTGAGAAAATAAAGGTCAACTAGAATGACAGTTGAGAAAAATCACCAAAATAGGAGTATAATTGCAATCAAAGTGAGGAATATTGTCAATGGATATTGTGCATTTATTTTTGACATGTGTTATGCAGTACCCTATTCTTATGGATGGTGCAGTCATTGTCACTAGTGATTATGAAAGCCTTGTTAACACCAGAAAATTGTACACATGTCTGTACAATCTAGAAGATGCTAAAAGACGTCTAGGAGAATGCATGACTAATGATTTTCCATCTTAAGACATCATGAAGTTTAAAAAAAATAATTTCTCCTAAGGTCCAAATTTTATAAGGTTAACAAATTGAGGACATCACGGATATTTCTTTGATATATGTGCACTACACAGTATTTTTTTCAAAAGTCGTGCGGTCGAAGGAATGGATGACTCAGAGAATTCAATATCACTTCACACAATTGGAGGTGATTCACTGATAGTATCTCAGTCTAGGATAGTTGAATTCGATTCTCCATGAAGATATGCATCCCTCAATGGAATCATCTTGTTCTCCTTATGAGTCATTTTAATGCATGAACCAAGAGAGGGAAGATGGATTCAAAAATTCTATATAAACAGGCCATGGGGGAACCAAAATATGAGACATTGTTATGCTACCCAAATTTTTATCAGAGAAAACCAACATTACATTTTTGAAACTAATGAAAGTAAGAGCACTAGAATTTCGCCATATTACTTCTAAGAAATCCACCATCTTAGTGTGAGGAGAATATTTCACCGCTGGAGAGTCTTCATACTTCTTTGAGAGAGAGGAGAAACTTGAAAAGAGATTGAGGAAAACAACCTCCTTGCTCGGGATCTTTGAGCACCATAGCTCAAAGAATTATCTTCAAGTGTTTAAGATTCATCTAGTGTATTCAACCTCTACCACCACCAGTTAATAAAGGGGAGTTTTTTCCATTTTTTTTTTTCACTTGCTTGCTCCATTGAGCATTGTTTGTGTATTTATCTCTTTGTTTTAGTTTATGTTTGTATATGCATTGTTTTCACTATTTTCAATGCTTTGTCTATCTAGATCTGTTCACTAACAACACCAACTTTGTCTGTGATATTTTGCAAGGAACAACCAATTGCTAAGGAGGTGTCTTTTGTTACACCATTGCCACAAAAACACTAACACAAGTATGGTGAGCATATTGTTGTCTTTTCTTTAATATAAATTTTCTGTTTGTAGGATCTTCTCTCTGCATAACCACTCTACAAGGCGCTCAACATCTCTCTATAATTTTTGCAGGACCTATGGGTTCTATTCTAAGCCGAAGGAATTGATTTATCATTTTATTTTCTCATCTGCACGAGTTTCTCTCTAAAAAATGTGCATGCGTATGTGTGTGGATAAACCCGCGTGGTCACCAAAAAGTCAAAAAGAGCCTTGTAATTTCTCTTTTCTCAAGTGATTGAAAGCCTTTATTTAATTGCCTTCACCTCTTCACTTATTATTATCTGTTTAGTTTTCCTGGTTTGCTTTACTAACCTCAATTAGTGGATCAATTGGAGTATTCTTTCATTTTTATTTGAAACAACACACATACCTTAATGGCCAAATTCAGCATATGTTTTTCAAACTATTATGCTAAAGTTTTCTACAAATCACATAGCTTAATTAGTAAAGGAGTAAGTGGCCCATCATCCACAAATCTTACTGCTAACCAAAGCATTCATTTTTTTTCATTTTTGGGATTAGGAGAAAGTGTTATTACATAAAGTAAGTAATCATTGATTCCCTTGCATCCCTTAGAGGAACTTGGGTTTGCATATGAAAACTTTCTTAAAACATTTGAATTTCCATCTCCCCTGTTGAAATTCACATAGTTTAATAGGAAAAGAGTAAGTGTCCCATTATCGACACCATATACCTTTTTCAATACAAGGAGAAATCAACACTTAGTGTAATTATAAGGATATTATAAAGGATCATTGGATATACACATCTTACCACACTTTGTATGTGCACTTGCATCACACACTAAGATTCTATAAGATTTGTTCTAGAAGGCATCCATTTTCTAGAGCCTTGTGTACTTAGTTTATTTTTTCTTACAAAATCACTCCCTAAGTGAATTAAGACTCCTTGAAAACAACCATAACTTGAAAGAGCTAAGTTTCCCCATAGGGCCACCAAAATATTTATAGTTCACGTTAAGACCATTGGGGGTAGGCATCCCATAAGCCACCATGGTCATGTTACATTTTGAAACATAGTTTTAGGGAGCTTAAAGTCCTTCAATCATCCCATGAAAAATATTACTTGAGCATGGAAGAGACTTGACTCAAAGGGGGTTCGGATTAGGCCCAGTGTGTGCGGTACTCTTTGGGGCTACCCAACCCATCTAGTTCTCAAAACTAGTAACTGACTACCAAGAAGCTAAAGACTCGAATGCTCACATGGGACAAAGGTACTTTAGTGACAAAAGTGTAGGGCATCGTTTCCCTTTAGGTGACGATGTGAATAGCACTTGAGCCTCATTTCCATTACCTTGGTTGATTCTTTGGTTACTAGAAGGCATCGCTAGTTCTTTTGAGACGTTTCCATAGGACCCATAAGAAGATATCTATGCAAGGCCTAGTTACTTTCATAGTGACAAGGTCGCTTAGGTATACATAGGATTTTTTACCATACGCAACAAATGAAAACTATTTTTTGTTTGATTGATCACATAGCTTAATTGTAAAGGGAAAGTAACCATTTTATTTTCACTTTTGTTTTATGTTGTGATTTTATTTCATTGATATTTATCTCCTTCTCTCACCATACAAAAATTATAACACACTTTAATCGACACTATACTGGACCCCATGTCTCCCTGTTGATCTAGATGTTTCCTAAACCTCCCCCCATTACCAGGAGGTGTGCCAGGACTCCCACTATTTAGGCATAGAGGATGTCATGAAACCACCATTATAGAATTTTTTTTTATCGGTGCATATTTTCTCGGGACCCCTCCCCATAAAATCACACCCTTCACCACTGGACAATGGTTCCCCCATGCTACCCCTTTGGGAAGCCCACACATTACTCCACCGGACAGTCTGTGAGACACTCATTGAGGTAGTTCTCTTGAAACTTCCCCACAGAGGACCGCTTTACATATAACTATCCAAAATAGTTTTTCGACGGTGGATAACTCACAAATCCCGTTCTTAGCTTATTTAAACCTATCGGATTTAAGTAAGATAACTAATGACCTGATCACCCATACCTAGAATTGGCTATCTATGCCCACCAAGATCCCTTTGGACATTCCAAAATTCGAAGGGAAGTAGGGAGAAGACCCAGGAAACCATGTCATGAATTTACACCTGTGGTGTTTTTCTAATAGTATCATAGACAATGTTATTCGATTATGATTTTTTCGACGCACCCTTACTAGGCCTGTAGTGAAATGGTACATTGACTAGCCTTCTGCATCACATGGAAACTTCAACTCACTAGCTACAACTTTCCTCACATTTTTCTAGCTCCTTGTTCATCACGATTCAAGCCTGGAACTCCTCACCCACTTCAAAAAAACACCTTCTACCCACATATCGGATCATATACATGAATGGAGGAAATTGTGTTGCTTGTGTAAAGCATGGTTTGAAGACAAAGTCATCCTCCACTTGTTTTTGAGATCCCTCACATCAAAAATTTCAAAATACGTGGAAAATTCAACCCTGCCTCATGAGGAAGAATCCATTAGAAAATATCAACTGTTAGAGGTCATCTACACCCAGCCTAGATACATATATCATGTGCTTCCAAATGCCTTATGCCTACAAAATTATAAAGAGACACCAAGCAAATCCAATGCTATTGATGGATTGATTGGTTCCATATCCTAAAACCAACTCAACAACACCTACCAATACCCTGGATACTCGTTCAATGGCCAAGCATTTTATTCTATGCAAAATGCACCACCATTGTAGGATACAAGATACTACCCCAATCAACCCACTTTGGTGCGAAATAGGGTCAGTAGGGTTAACCAATATCAGTCCCCTCAATGAGGCTCATATCTTCCCCCACAACAAAACGAATACTCCTCTAGGAATACAGACGTAATGTCCTCTTCTCAGAATCCATATACTAAGTAGGGAGAAGGAAACTGTTATTCTCCTTTCCCCACACATGAACTGAATAACCCACAACAGCACAATAGCGCAAGAGTTAATCTAGTGAAACCTTCTCTCGCTCAACAAAAACAATTAGAGGAGCAATTGAACATATATAACTCGCTTAATGTTGGTAAGAAAAAACAAAAGATAAAACCAAAGGAAGAACATGAATAGGGGGGAAGCAACCCCCATAGGCACCGGCAAGGGACAACCCTAACCAAAATCAAAACCAGGGATCGACCAACAACAACTCATAGAGGCAAAAAAATAACACAATTCTAAGAATAAATCATTCTTGTGCCATCTGTGTGAAATATGGTCATGATACCCATCACGGTCCTCAACTCCCTGAGTTGAAAAGGATACATGATAGTGGGGGGAAAGGGGTGAAAGCCAACAACTCATAGTAATGCAACATGCCTTCACCCATCAAGGAGTGGTAAATACCCAGCAGGAACACTTCTAGCAACATTAGAACCCCCGTGGAGGGAATCCTTGAGATAATTTAGTCACATGTTGTCAACTTCACTAGGTTTTAGGACATCAACCACCGAATCATATTCTTACTTATCAACCAGTGTAGCTAGGCCTGAAATCCAACCTCATGACCTTGCACAACCCAATTCAACATTAAATAATATTTTTCACTCAAACAAATATATTCTAGTGGCCATGATGGAACCAAATTTACCTTAGGATGCCATACATCACCATTCTTTCTTATTACCCAAAAAAACATTCTCACCTAATGAGGCACCAAGTCACGACATCTGCATAGTAGAAACAAAGGACTTCCTTGCTCCCATGACAAGTAGATCGGTCTAAAAATTCCATCCTAGCACTAGATGCATTCAAGGAGAGGAACATGTCAGATATCTCACTTACCATTAAGGTTGAAATTTCAATCTAATCTAGAATTGTTTAAGAGATGCCATTGGGGAAAGCATGCTTCCCAGAAGAGGTGACCTCCTACAAATCCTCGTCTCCATAATATAGGGACATTTCCATGTGGCCATATTCTGAGATGCCTAGTATTAGCCTTTGATCATGGAGAACCACACTAACATGTGGCATGATGCGTACCCAATTAGGAAAAACCAACGACATCTTCACTTATTCAGAGAACCCATCAAGTGTGCCTTCCTGTGTTTTTGGTACATCCTTCTTTTCAATTTGCATATTTTGATAGATGGATGTTTTCACTTGGGGTATTTGATTTCAAAGTTACAGGATATCAACACATTCACAACAAGTTCAAACTTTCGGTGGAAATCAACAGTTATGCTATCATCCTCCACTCATCATGATATGCTTCCTCCACTGCCTTGCATATCATTCCATCACATCTCTAGCATTAACCATAGGGTTCACCATCTCGACCATGATTACCATCAACTTCTACCTACACATGGTACATGTCCATGTCAGTCGATAGATCCCCACCTACATGGACCATCCTAGTTCATAGTCCCCTTCACAATATTGGTATCCATGTTCATCCTCACAAGGCTGGGAGTCATTTTACACACATGTATCAAATATTAACCTCATACTTCTCTTCTTTTCACCTTTCTTTCCTTCCGTACTATTGGGCCTCTATCCTTGATTGCATACATATTGAACTACATGCATCATTGCATTCTACATTGGGCCTACCATCCACCCATATTAACATAGCCCATTTGTATCACTTCATCCACCTCATCAGCCCCACACCGAGACCATCTAATGGGGTCCATTCCCTCCACACAACAAACCTTAACTCCATCATCATGCAGGACACAGTTTTTATGGGATACCCATCTCTGTGTATGTACATCCAAACCACCTTCATATTCTTTTGGAAAAGTTTTATCACTAAAAAATGATCACCTAGCCATTTCGAACTAGGTGGATCGAAATACACCATGTAGATTTAATTTTACCATAGTGAAATCACTTTCGTTGTGGAAAATAATTTAGTAAACCATTTTTATTAAATTATTTTCTTATTTAAATAAAAAATCACCTTGAGAATAATTAGATAATCATTATTTTTATTTTCTTAGGAATAATTATTAAATCAGTATTTAATAATTATTTTCATTTCACACATTTCTTGCTTCTCGTGAAATAATTAAAATATTTTACTTTTTAATTATTTCTAAATAAATGTATTTAACCATTTTAAATAATTTTTCGCTCTCCAATAAATATAACAAAGTATTCCAAGTAGTTAGCTCTGAATTTGGTCAATAATATTTTATTATTCTCCATTTTCAAGATTAACTCCATACTTTTCTATATAAAGAGGGTTTTTCATTCATTCCTCACCATGATCATGATTATTGTCAACATTATCATCATTTTTCTTGAGCTCCCATTTTGAGTTCTTCACTTTTGTTTGGGCTTTTCACTTTTAGAGAGAGGATCAATTTTCTGAAGTGTCAAGGATATCAAAGGACCCATCCCATGAAGGGGGACTTATAGACCAATCTGTAGATCTCCTTCACCAGGTGTTGACAAGGTTAATCCTCTCTCTAGACAAAGACAATCCCTCTAGCCCAATGAGTAGGTCTAGCAACTGAAGTGACAATCAACAAGACATCTTCCTAGGTTATAATTGAAATGAAGAATGAAGAGAGATGACCTACCTCGTTCTGATGTTATTCTAATTTCCTTTGTTGAGGGCCTTGAACCATTTGTGTCCCGGACTTTTTACTGCTTCTCTCAATGTTTATGTACCTACATAAGTGATAAAGAGACAATAAAGCATGCCATAACCAATAGCAAATCCAATAATAACCTACTTAACTGATCAAGGAATGTCAAGCTAAATAAGACATGAACATATATATTTTGGGAAGATGAACTGGCAGTTGTATATTACTAGGAAATAAAGGGAAGCTTACAACCGAAGCCTTGATGTTGAAAGGCTCTCCTTGAGTGGTAATCCAAGTCCCAACCAAGAACTCTCCAAGCACCTCTTCTCCAAGTCAAATGAATAGCCTTAGTCACAATCTCAGCATAAGGGTGCAAATAGACATAGAACAACCATTTGGGAATGGGAGAGGATGGATTTATAAACTAGGAAAGGGAGTTAGGACTTCTCCAAAGATAGGTTTAGGCCCTCATTTCAAGGAGGTATCTCTTAGGCATAACACCAAGACGCCATGTTTGGAGGATTCGATCTCATCTATGCAAAACAACCTCCATCTCGTCGCTCTAGAAACTTCTAGATAACGAAGCTTCTCATCCTCTTTGGGAAAAATACTTTTTTCGAATCATTGCAAGTATGAAAGGGAAATATAGTGATGTCATCACTAGTGAAGCACAGTGCAACAAGTGACCATCGTGGTTTTAAGCCTCATAAGAGCGATGACTCTCATTTAAGAATTTTAAGAGCTATTTCTTTAGGGAAAGCTCAAAGAATTTTCCAAACAAATTCTTAGGAAGGATCTGAGATGCATACATGGATGAGTATATTATAAGAGTCATGTTTCGAGCACTTCGAGGTATGTCATAGGGAAGTGTAGGAGACATGACAAAATACTGTGTAATAGATGCCCTATAAAGCATGAAGATAGAATGAGGAGTGATGGCTGAGATGATTTACGCCCTCTTGCAAGGACTAGGACACACACTGTCAGGAGACCTGCAAATAAAGGACACATATACATATACATATTTGAGATCAAGACATGAATATACGGCATGGACACAACCATTCGGATGATGAAGACAATACAAAAATATCCATGGTATGGGTGCAACCATCCAGATAACAAGGATCATCACAAATATAAAGTCCCGCAGTATGGTCACAACCATATGTATAGTATAAACATGTATACAATCATGAATGACAAATAATTCCATGCAACCTGAGTCATATCAGAAATGAATCATGGTCTTGTGCTCCATCCCAACTCGATCAAAGTACGAATTCTAACATGCGAATAAATGTGTTGAAGTCAAACATGCTAGAAATCTACCCAATTACCAGCTAATTATGTAGACCGTTAACAGGTAAGAGAGAAACCACCAATAATGACAATGGCTCTAAAGTTACAATAGTAAAATCCGTGAATGTGATAATGAAGGTAAATTCAAACACTCGTGGAATCATCCAATCGAAAGTCAATGAAGAAGACCTATCATTGGATGCGAAAAACTTTCCATTAGGGCATGCAAGCTCCAAGGTACTGAAAGGGAGTTTCCAAATCATCTTCTTGGATAATGAGTTGAAGTTGATAGGAAGTGACCCATCGAAGGAGGGAAATAATGAGTCCCTCATCATCTACATGAAACAAGGAATAAAGTGGAATGAAATGAATGAGATCCAAGATTGTAACAATGGGTCAGACAATGTATAGGTAATTAACTGTAGGTTGGACTTCTCTAGAACATTGGCAACACGACTCCCGAGTATGGCAGCATTTGACTTGACATATGACTAAAGGTCATGATGACAAAATGGAAAAGTCAAATGAGAGGCAAGATGGATCACCTGAACCCAAGAGGATGAGTGATTGAGTGAGGATATCCCAAACTCGACACAAGACCAAAAGAGTCTCATGTTCAAGAGCAACATGCTACCTATACAAAGGATGTTTCATGTTCATTTTTCCCCGCTATTTCTAGTGAGTACCCCAATTATTTCTATCACAATATTGAATGGGATAGCATATTCTTGTCATTTAAGTTCATTCTTTGAATGAATCCATACTAGTAAGTTTTAGGAGCCCTAGGAAGGGTAAGCTCGGTCTCATCATGGTGACGAGTCTTTCATCACAAAAACTTTAACGAGTCCAATGTAAGAATAACTCGGTATCTTTTTCATGTTTATAGAGTTTGAAAAAGAAACAAAAAATAAAACTCCATCATGTCCCTTTTCATAATTTGTCTCTCGAATCCAAAAAGGTAGAAAAAAATATCTGAGAGAACCTCTTGACCATGTTGATCAAGGTGTACCTTTTTCATAAATAGTCAATCTCAGCCTGAAAAAGGGGTAAATTTATACTGAGGTGATCTCGATTCATTTACTTATACGAGTTCAAAACGACAAGTACTCTGCAATCATTTCAATTTTCGAGAGTCAAAAATGAGCTCAAAGACAACTCCAGGGGGTTCCTTTTTTGTTTATTTAATGAGTCCTAAAAAGAGATAAAATAAAAGTCACAAGAATCAATCAATAATGATCATTTTTCACTTGAAGGTACCTGTAACTTCCCAAGAAATGCACACATTGCTGATATTGAGAGAAAATATTAAAATATTACGAAAATAGTGACAAAAATGACTTGCAAAGCTTATAAATAGCCAAAAGTAATTTTAGATTTTACCATTTTACCATAGTAAGCTCTGAAAGTGCATTTGTACCCTAATTCTCTTGATTTTCAAGTGGCTATTACGAGAGATCCAAAGTGTCATTTCGCGAACCATCTGCAATAGGTAAGAGGCCCATCCCCACTATTTCATTTCACTTTTTTATGCATTTTAAACGGTAATGTTTATGCTATAAGGGAGGACTTTAAATTTTTAAGGTGCCAGCGACCATCGTGGGTATGGTCATTGGACTCACGATGATCACGCTCGAGCCCAAAGCCTCACGCGATGCCATCGCTCTGTTTGTAAAAACAGGCATGATAGCATCAAGGTAGATTTTTTGGAAAGAAAACCATCTTTTGAAGCAAACATTTATGATTTGAATCCATAAAAAAAATAATTAATTGGTGTTAACTGATGTTTTGCAGTAGATCATGGTCTTAGAATGGAAGGAAAGAGGCCATGAAGCTGAAGATCATCAAGCAGCTCAGAATCTTGAATGCATAAACACCCTGAGGGATTGCGGGCTATTAAAGTTTTTCAGGACCATGGGGTTAAGGGCTTAGACAGAACTGCTTCCCTATTTGATCAGTCTCTGGGATGTAGATCGAGAGATATTCATCATAAAAGGCCAGGAATTTGAGGATATGGATATCTACTTCATCACGGGATTGTCCTGACAAGGGGAAGCAATCCAACTGTTTGGATCTCGCCAAGGAGGTGAATGTACTAGGAATCTAGTCCAGATGCACTGTCCAGGTGCCGAAATGACTAATGGAGGGAAGGTGAAGATGGAAACAATCACCAACAAACTCATCTTGAGAACAATATTATTCACTATGGCTCGTGTATTTGACACACAAGCCTTGCATGAGGCTTCATAATCCTAGCTTTAGTACGATATTGCATTCTTGACTCCCACCATATTTAACTGGTGTAGAGGCCTTTTGACAAATATGAAAAGGCAACTGACGAAGGGGAAGCATGGACACCTAATGAAATTCATGTTTGGTTCAATATTGGAGACCTTCATTTTAGAGTGAGTGCCCTTGTTCTGGTATTAGTGGGTAAAGGTACCAAATCCTACCCCCCAAGATCCAAGACTCATGAGATGGAGTCAACTCATGCCTCGAGGAGGAACGGGTCAGCATATACATTATCCACCACAATTTTTTGCTTGGCTAGAATTCCAAATACTCATGGTAGATGACTATGCTTATGCTGGCATAGATTTCAGGTGGGATCCAGATCTACCTATGCCACCAGGAGAACAATGGACCGATGCAGGTAGAATTTTTTTTTTTGGATTTTTTCAAGTTTTATGATTTTTTGTTAAAGTGTAAAATGAGACTCGACTTGTGATAAATGTGTAGATGTGGGACCAGAGATACCACCAAGCATGCCACCAATATCACGGAGAGTCTCTAATTATATAATGGGTGTAGACTATGAAGAAGGGGCAAACCCCTTAGCTGAGATGGAGCGCAACCTAGAGGTGACAACTCGGGGAGTCGCAGAGACCACTATTGATGAGGTTCCACTATGTTGGTAGAGACACATAGTGGGAGTATCTACGAGACTGCATCTGCTATTAGGCCGAGTGATCAGAGCAAACTCATGTTATCATGAGAACTGTGCAAGTTGATAGCCTTTCTAGATTTTTACACATTTTGTAGGCTTTGAAAGCCAAGTGTTCTAGAACATTTATTATATATATTATATATAATAATATTATATATCTGTGTGTGCATGTTTTCTTTTCTACTTATGTGTTATATTATGATCATTTTAAATGATGCAATGCTATCAAGGGAAATTTTCTATGCATCTAATGCATCTGTTAATGTATTTAAATTACATGGAATATGTTGATATGTGATGAAATCAAAATTCCTTTCCGGCAATCTAACACATAGATACATACACAATATTTATGGATTTCTCACTGAGTAATGATTGTTTAACTGTAACACAAGCTGTGAATCCAACTTGATAACTAAATCGCTAATGCCAAGAGCAACTGCTTCTGACAAGAGTTTAATGACTGAATTATATTCAACAATATTATTAGTTGTTCGACCAAGACAGATACCTTGTAAGTTAATTAGCTCACCATTATGGTCGTAGAGTACCCATGTTGCGGAAGCCAACTTCCATGTGCTACGACAAGAACCATCAGCAAAACCAATGTAATAGCTTGATGACATCTACAAACCGAGTGGAATATAGGGTAAGTAGAAAAACACCTATCTATAAAGAAAACAAACACACAAAAACTCAAAAGGCACACTAATGAATTAACACACTAATGTACAAAAGTCATTACACGAATTTCACACATAATACTTCTTGAGATACAACCCATTACGGGGCTATGACAATTCATTTCCCTCATAGTCACATAGCTCGTAGGAACCTTTTTGTAAGATAGGCTTAATGATGTAGGGCCCATGCCACATGGGTTTGAACTTTCTTGCTCCCAATTTATCATTGGCTTGATCATAAGAAGGACCAAGTCACCTTCAGCAAAAGTGCAGGGAGAAATGGTTTGGTCAAAATGAGCTTTGATATGTTTCTTTTGAGCTACAATGAGCATCGTAGCAATGCGACAAGTCTCGTCAAGCCTCTCAAGATACAGTAGTTGTTCCCCTTCAGGCGACGTATCTAGAAGAAGTTCGATAGCTAATTTGAGCGAAGGGATTTTTCATTTGATTGGAAGAGTTGCCTCTAAACGATACACCATCTAGAATGAAGTAAATCCAGTGGTCATCTTAGTGGAAGTTATGTAAGCCCAGAGAGCTGAGAATAACATCAAATTCCAATCCTTTTTGTGCTTCCCAATGGTACGTTGAAGCATAGTAATCAAAACTTTATTAACTGCTTCAACTTGGCCATTGCCTTGTGGATAATAATAAGTTGTGCTATCATGAAAGAGGCCCAACTGAGAAATCAGCTTTGCCATCATGTGTTGATGAAAATGTGATCCATGGTTAGTCACAATGCCTTAAGGAACACCAAAGCATGTTATGACATGGTTAATAAGGAAATGAGCAGCAGTAATACCTCTACATTGTACGTAGGTATAGGATGCCTTGGCCCATTTAGTAAAATAGTGAACGAAAATGATAATATTTTTGGAAAATAATGAGAGAGCGGGGGGGTGGTGAATCATGTCATACCAAGAGGTAACTCCTCAAATCAAAACACATTTTATTCATTCAGGTTGTTAATTATTATATACAAGAGGGAGTAACTATTCTTTTCATCTCCCAGTGACTCTCTATCTTCTCTATTATTTATTTATAATAATTACAACTGTACACCCAATCCCTCTGATTAGGTGTCAACATCCCCCCCTAATTTGAAGGGACGTTGGTGAGTCCAAGCATCGTTTTGAATCTTTCAAGCTTTTATCTTCCAAGTGCTTTGGTGAAGATGTCTGCAATTTGCTCATTAGTGGAACAATGGCGGAGATGGATTGTTTTTGCCTCAACATGATGTCAAATCAGATGATATTTAGTATTGATGTGCTTTGTTCGATCATGGAACTTTGGGTTGTTGGCCAACTTTATTGCAGAGGTATTGTTAATCATGAGTGGAGTTGATTGTACTTATTTTACCTGCAAATCTTCAAGAATTTTCCTGAGCCACAAAATTTATTTTGTTGCCTCAGCTGCTACCACATATTCTGCCTCTGTTGTAGAATCTGATGGAACTTATTGTTTGTGTGATCTCTAGGAGACAACTCCTGATCCAAGACTCATAGCATTACCTGAAGTAGATACCCCAGTTTCTTTGTCTCCATCGAAGTCTAAATTAGAGTATCCAATCAAGCTGAAGTCACCCACCTGTGTATAATTGATTCCAAAGTCTTCAGTTCCCTTCAAGTACTTTAGAACTCTTTTTGCAGTGGACCAATGTCCCTCACAAGGCTTTTGCATAAATCTGCGGAGGATTCCAATATCAAACAAAATGTCTGGTCTAGTAGTAGTTAGGTAGTTGAGACTTCCTACAAGTTGTCTATACTTTGTTGCATCCTCAAATTATTTTCCTTCAATGGATGTGGCTTTAAGTTTTGTTCCATTGAAGTAGTCATAGGATTTCATTCAGTCGTGCCAAACCTGTTCAGAGATCTCCAATGTACTTCTTTTGAGAAAGGAATATGGACTTCGGATGTTGAGTTACTTCAATACCAATATAGTAATGAACATAGCCCAAATTAGTCATTTCAAAACCTTTCTTAAATTCCTTCTTTATGGATGCAATGTAGCTTTCATTGTTCCTTTTCATCAAAATATCATCTACATATACCACAAGATATACAACTATTTTGCCAATTTTCTTGACAAACAATGTTGCATCATCAAGATCATAATATTTGAAATTGAGTTTCAGAAGATGCTCAGTCAGTTTTTCATATCAGGCTCGTGGTGCTTGTTTGAGGCCATACAAGGATTTCACAAGTTTTCATACTTTATGTTCATGTCCTTTCATAGCAAATCCTTCAGGCTAGGACATAAAAAAAAATTCTTTTAGATCTCCATTCAAGAAAGTGGTTTTTACATCCATTTGATGGACTTTCCAACCATTTTGAGCTGCTAGGGAAAAGAGTGATCAGATGGTAGCCCATTTTCCTATGGCGGAAAAATTTTCCTCATAATAGACCCCTTCCTTCTATGCAAAACCTTTTGCCACAAGCCTAGCTTTGTGCTTGTCAAGTGAGCCATCAGCTTTACACTTGTTCTTGTAGACCCACTTGTAGCCAATTGGTTTATTTCCCAATGGTATCAACCAACTTCCAAGTGCCATTCTTTATCAGGGCATCATACTCCTTTTGCATTGCTTCTATACATTCATAATGAGAAGCATCTTATTTGAAGGAATTTGGTTCAAAATCTGTAGACAAATTGAATTCACAATCATAAGAAACATCCATATCAACAGGTGAATCAGAGTCATCTACATTACCTCCGTATTTTCGGTTTAAATTTCTAGTTCCTGTCTTTCCAACTTCATCAGGATGTACACTTTCAAGTGTCTTTGTCAGCCACTTTGGGGGACCTTTCTCAAATGGTCCAGGTTTCTCTGTTGATTGAGTTGGGACTGAATCAAGATTGAGTTTCCCAATTCTGTCAATCACATCACTCAAAGTATCATCCGTTGTTGGAGTTTCATGTAGGGGAGAGAGTGCTTCAGAAGAAGATTCCATAGATTGATCTAGTATGGGAATCCCCCCTTCAAGATGTGGAATCTGATTATCAAATTCTTGAAATGATTTTGTATTATGAATCTATGCAAGCGATCAAGTTGCCTTTCAACAACATTGTCAATTTTGGATGATTCAAGAAAGATCACATCTCTAAATACAACAAATGTTTTTTTGACTTCATCATAGAGATGATATGCTTTGGAGGTCTTTGAATACCCCAGGAAGATACACGTACGACTTCTTGCACCAATTTTGTTTCTATGTACCTTTGGTATCAAGGCGTAACAAGTGGAACCAAATACCCTGAGATGCTTTACTGAAGGAATGTGTCCATACCACGTTTCATAGGGAGTCTTGTTTCTGATAGCATTAGATGGACATCTATTCATTATATACAACACATAGAACTGCATCAGCCCAAAAACATCATTTTTACATTTTTGAAGAACATCATGGAGTGTACCATATTTAATATTGTCCTATTAATTCTTTCATATACACCATTCTGTTGGGGATTATAAGGCACAGTTGTTTGATGTTTGTTCCCATGTTGGTGAAGATAGTTTTCAAATTCATTTGAAGTGTATTCTTTTCCATTATCAGTGTGAATAGAGCCAATATGAGATTGTGCATCATTTTCAATCCATGTATGAAAGTTCTTG
>APFE031324411.1:0-15022 GCA_000404065.3 Pinus taeda | reverse complement strand
AATGCAGATGGGTGTGAAAATTAATTGATATAAAGGAGTTTATAATAACAAATAGATTTATAAACTAGTCCCAAGTTATTATTTATAACTTCACATGGGATTTAAGACTAATTGATAATTAGTATGATCTTACCCATATTTCTGCATAAAGGCTTAAATACATGAAGAAAGGCATAATGAAATAATCACATAAGAAAAACTTACAAAGAGACAAACTATAGGAGGAAAATTTAGAATCCTTTCATTGACTTGAAGCAAATCTCCAGCTCAATTACAATTTTTCTTTGAAAATTCATCCAAGGGTTCAACCCTTAATAACTCGAAGGAGGATTTATTTATATAAAATAAAAGTTCTCTTAGATATTTTTAAATAAAAATACAAAAATAATAGAAAACTATAAGAATTTTAAAGCTGTTAAGCACTCACACTATCTTTCAAGAATTTGTTGATGATCTCGTCCCCAAAAAGTGTTTCCCAATTATTTGTGAGCTGATGATAAAGTTACTCGATAGTTTCACATAATTGATCCCACTTGTCTTGACTTGGTATAGAAATATTTATCAATTTCCTGTAAACTTCATCAACCTCGGTGTACTTTTCAAAACTGGGCTCATTTACAAAAATGTGGTTAATCTCATGCTTAATTGTCAAATCAAAATCTAAAGCCTCTAACATTTTTTTCCCAGTAAAATTACCCTTTACACCTACAAAGCTAGCTTTATCAATTGATATTGTATAAAGCTTCTGAAAATATTCCTCCAAACTGATCAACCTGTCATTTTGTGCCACTAATCCTAGCAGTTCACTCTAATTGAGTAGGTTGAATTTAAAAAGAAACCTTTGAACAACAGTCTTCAAGGCTTGGAACTTTGTCTCCAACTAATTCATGACATTCTTTTTCTGCAAAACCTTCTTAATCTACAGAATGGTCTCTGTTCTGTCCAGAATCTGAATCTTCTCCAACTTAGCCCTAGTTTTTGAATTAATAACTTTAATCATGTCAGTTGCTTCACTTGGTTTGTCTTTAATAAGTTCCTTAACTTCTTCGATAGTTATATGACATCTTTTTATAAGTTCTTCTTGCTAAAAAATGATCTGTATGGAGGGTCATACTTCAATTATGGCCTCATTGATATCTGCGCAAATGTTTTCCTTAGCTTGGGCCAAGGTCTGATCCATTAATGACTCACTTTCCAACTCTTGTATTCTTCTAGTCAATCTGTGGGTCTTCTGCATCTCTTCAACATAAAGGCTTTCTTTTTTAATCTTCTGAGTCTCTAGATTCTTAAATTTTTTGTGAAGCCTTTCATTCTCTTGTTTCTGGTGTGTTAGCTCCTATAAGACTTTGTTCAAATCTCTTGTTGGTGATGTAGATTATGTTGTTGTTGATGTCAATTACCATGTTGTCCTTGACACTATAATAGGTATAGTTGTGATTGGAGCTATGGCTAGTTGAGTACATTTCTCTTTTTCTTTAAGAAATTTCTCAATTTTCTCTACCATTGTATTTATTTGTACATTTTTCTCAATGATTAGCTTGAGAATCTCTTCTTTGTGTTGTTCATTTTTTGTTATCTCCTTGGTTTGAGGATCCTCTATAGAAGGTAGTTTGAGTTGTTTCCTTAATGCAAAACTATTCGCATTCTTCTTTCTAATAATGTCTTTTGCAACTTTAACATCAGTGGGATCATGCCCAATTTTAATCACTAAGTCTTATAATGTTTTAACCATGTTTTCCTTTGCCAAAGAGGATATATTTTCTATCTTCAACTATGATTGTACATTTGAAAGATTTGTATTGTGTTTTGATAATGCCATAGCAGTGTTGGCCATGTTAGAGAAAAGCATCTCACCAGAATGCCTATGCATATCCATCTGATTGATTGGATATATCTAGTTGGCATCAAAAGAAAATAAAATATTCTTATAATGTAAAGAAGCCTTTGCAAAAGGCACTTGGGCTTGAAGGAATTCCATTTGCATCCTGCCTTTCTCACTATCAAAAGTTGTCAATAACCTATGTTGTGAAGTAGATGTTTACTTCCAAAACTAATCATATACATTTTCCTTTAAAGATTCATTCTTCTCCGTAATTTCAAGGAAATTAGTGAAGATGTGTGACTCCTCATGCTTACTTTCTCCTAGAGTCTAAGTGATCTCCAATAAATTCTGTGGAACTGAAAAAGAAGATGCATTAGTACTTGCAGGTTTTGTCCCTATAGAAACTTATGAATCATCCAAATTGATGATTACGGGCTCCTTATGACCATGAGTAGTAGTTCTTTTAGAGTCAGTCCTCGATTTCTTCTGATAATGAATAAATTTATGTTCACCTATGGTTGATGATGAAGATCCTTCTCTAGGCCTCTTGTCCTTCTTGGTTTATGAAGTAGGAGTCTGGAGAGTAAAAGGAGGTAAAATTTGTTCTTCTACTTCTTGAAGTGTATTCTCCTCCCACTGTTCTTGATTCATATACTTCTCAATCTATGGTCTTGGTGTATCATTGTAAGGTGTGGTTTTGAGTTCCACCCCTAAGTTGGAAACAATACTGAATGGATCAAAACACCAAGTGAAACTGGGTTGAAAACCCATCTATTTGAGGATTGCATCTACTTCAATACCTCTTGATCTTGTATTACAAATGAATGATCCTACCTATGACTTGATCTTAATATAATATTTTCTCTTCCCATAAATTAAATGAATTTCATCCATATTAATCAATTTCCTAACATATTCCAGAGAGAAAATTCTCATTGGAATATATTTTGGAAATTTATATGGAGCCAATTCATAGCCATATAGTCTAATCTCTGTATAATTTTGGTAAAGATACTATCCTCTTGTTCTAGGTTGATCATTGAGGTGCATGATCCTTTTGATTTCTAGACTGAACTCGGGCTCACTCTAACTACTGAGAAGTTGTGCAACTGGGTGAATGAAACAATTAATGAAGTCTGACAATTTGAACTCAGTTGAGTTCATTATAATCAATGAGGTCCATTGTGTGACTGCTTGATTCACTTATTGTTGATCCTTCTTGTGTAGAACAATAGGTAACATGTCTCATTGCCAAAAAATAATCATATGTACTACTATAGAGGAATATTTAAACACTCCTTCAGTAGTGATTTTCATCAACTATTCATGCATAATCTTAACCAAAAATTAACTATAATTATACATGAAGGTAGGTTTTTTTCTTTAGAGAAAATGGACAGATAACATAAGATATATTCATGTACCCATTGATCTATTTGGTAGCCTAACAAGTAAGAAATTAGGGAAATGATGTGTTTATCTCTCTCAGGGAACATGAGAAAATGGATAGATAACATAGGATATTTTCATCTACCCATTGATCTATTTGGTAGCCTAACAAGAAAGAAATTAGAAAAATGATGTGTTTATCTCTCTCAAGGAACATGGATGTTGGATAGGGAGGATTATTTTTAGGAAGTTCAACATCTTCTGGGAGAAAGATCTCAAATATCTAAGCTCTTTGAGGGAAAGTAAGCTTATGATATAGGTCTAGTAAAACAACAATGGGGAAAAGCTAAGGGAATTATTTTCAGGGATCAAAAGAATGTTGTTGATAATTTCTGGAGTGATAGATATCAAAATGCCTCCATTCTGAGCTACCAAAGTTCTCTACAAAGGGTTATACTTAGCTTGGCACTAGATGACTAGATGAGGAAAAGAATGGGTTTGAGGAAACATATACAAGGGAAAAAAAGATTCCCATAGATTGATTTCGTCTTTGCAGTCAATATAGGTCTATTTTAGCCAATTGTTCAATTCAAACATGTCGAATTCACACTCTGCATATGTGATTTTGAAGAATTGATTAACCAACGAAATGTGATTCAGGTCTAAGGCATCAGAGGCCTTTGGGTTTTCCTGTAATAAAGATCAATTGGTAGATGGTTGATATTTTCTCTTAGGAGCCATGATTACAGAATTGCAATGAAAAGATAATATAAAATAGGGATACAAATACCTCAAGGTGATGTGTTTTGGTAGTAATCTCGGCAGTGGCGTAGAATAAAAAAAGGAAAGAATGATCATATGAAATAGTGAATCAAGATTAAAGAGGAGTTATGGAAAAGAAATGGTGTAACGGGGGTGAGGGCATTCTTTATATCCAAGATAAGTAAATGTTACAGGAAAGTTGTTATTGACCAGAAAGATTGGCATTAATCGCATAAGATAGAATAGAAATGGCAGGTGAAAACGAATATCAGATAGAGGAACGAATAGGGACATGTGGCACGCAATGGTTGGGAATGGAGGGTGCAAGAAGGATTTTACTGTTGTCGCGGTATCAGAGGAGAGGTGGCAGTAAGCGGTAATGAGTGAGGGGGGTGTGAAGTGTGGAGGAGGTAACACTTAGCGAGGGGCTCACGGGTATGAAACTGCTTTTTGGACCCCCCTACCATTATCGTATAACGTAACGAGGGGGTGCAAAATGTCTTCCCCACTGTTAATATGGGTGGGGAAAAGATAGCCATTCGATTGTGTTCAACCTTTAATGCTTCACTACAACAAAGAAAAAAATTCCTTTTCTGACTTTGACTAAATCTTTGCAATTTTTATTTACATATAAATTAAACATTGATTAAAGGTAATTAAATCCTAAACAAATCTTAATCTAACTTTTTGGCGCATTCAAACTAGCAACCATTATGTTTCCTAGTTTACTTATAATCCTAATCTAATACATCTTTGGCCAAATTTTGAGCATATCAGGCCATATTTATTTTATTCTAACCTATCTAATAATGTTCTACCAAGATTAAACAGTTTGGTGAACTTACTCTCTCATCTAAAACATAAATTTAAATGATTTCATAAAGATTAATTTCTATGATTCAAATCAGAAGAAAAAATTGTGGCATTTAAACAAGCTGCACAAAAAACCTTAATTTATTATAGTGCAATTTATTTATGTGAAGTGGCATTTAAATAGGTAGACTCATAAAAAAATTGATTTTCTTTTGATGGGATTTTATTTCATCTCTTTTTTTATTTTCTATTTTTTCATATTTCCAATTTTATTCTTTATTTTTTTCATACCCTCTTTTATAAATAAAACCTAACTTATCAAAAATAAAGCATGTTACAATATCAGCTCCAACTGAGGACTGCTTCCTCTTGTAGGTTGCAGAGAACTTGCAAATCCATGTGCCTTCTCCTTGGGCTAATTGGGTCTTGTTCTATTGTACAACCCCCCGTTTCATTAAAAAACTTTACACAAGATCATAATATGAAATGGGTCCCTTTTAAAAAATAAACCTAGTTACATGTGTGAATAAAATGGTAAGTACCTCATCATAAGGAAAATCCTTGTTAAAACCCCGATGTAAATAAATCATATTATACAAACCTTTTAAGTAAGAAATAAAGTGTTTCTTTATAAAAGTAAAAAATCATTCTATATTGCGATAAAGCGATCAGAGATTGCATTTCGCAATATTAAAGGAAACACAAATAAAACCACATCACCCAATCCTCCGACCCGAAAAGGTAATCACTATTGGCAAATTGGGGAAAACAAATGCTAACGCACAATAAAACAGAGCCCCTCAACTCCTCCGATGCGATAAAGAAAATCACAATCAGGAAATTGGCGGTGTCAATGATAAAGGAATATATGTAAACAGGCCTAACTAAAAGACTCCCGATGCGATAAAGCTAATCGCAATCGGAAATTGGCATTTGTTGGAGTCACATGATAAAGATATGAGATATCATGCAAAATCCTAATTGTGATCTATTAATTGGGCGCACATCTTGAAAAGCAAATATACATTAAAGGAAATTTGCATGCATTTTATTGTATCACCTTTCGGTGATCGAAGATATTTAAAGCAACTTTTTGAAGCCTTGCCTTTGACATTCCCGATCGCCGATCAACAATTTATTGTTGATCGTTGATTAAAAAATCTAACACACACTTAAAACAATCATTTGGCAGATAAACCACATGATGGAAATTTATGAGGTTGTTTAACACTATTGAAAATTTAAACCACTATTCAATATTTCAATTAAGGATGGATCTTTCAAAGGATTTCATTCATGGTAATCCTTAACTATATTTGATTTTATGCCAATCGACATGATTCTATTCATAATGACTTGCAACAACATTTTTTGTATCACTGTTTGCATCTGATTGTGTAGAATTCTTCCGAAAACCAGAGAACCAGAGAAAGTGGGTAAGAAATCAAAGAAGTCCATAGCAACAGCTCCCATAGTAGCAGCTCATCCAGTCAAAGATCCCGGACCAAGAAAAAAATGATTAATCTCAGATACAACGTGCCTTGGTCTAGAAAACATGAGTTCGAAGAACATTTACAATCTGATAGAAGCAGAGGAGCTCGAGGAATTATCAAAGGAAGCCACAGCCGATTCAACTAACAATCGAAAGGAACTCTTAAAGAATTGGCCTGTTCCAATCTTCACAGGATAGCAGTTTGAGCTAAAATACTACCATATACTGACGTAGTGAGATGGGTGGTAGAGGAAATTCCAGTCTCAGATAGAACATTTTGCACAACTAATGGGAGGATATTCGGCTCATTTCAGCCAGAGGATCTCAAGAAAATGTATCACTTACCTCAACCTGAGAAGCAATACAACAAAGCGTTCTTGGAAGAGAGTCAGCCTCGATAAATAAATGGAGACATTTTCCCGAAAAGCACAAGCATGAGTCATCAGGTAATTACTCTGTTGACTCTTTGGCTTCCCCTTATTGTTATGTTGGGGATATGATGTGTAGGATGTGGGGAATACATGATTCAGCCAAATTGGCCATAGAAATGGTACCCCTAATGCAAACTGCAATCAATGGCTATGTGATGGATTGGGGAAATATTTTGTCTGATAAACTAGCTACAACAATTCTAGAGTATAGGACAAATGCACATAAAACTACTAGGACCATTCCCCCTTTCTATTACAATGTATACATTATGGATACTATTTGTTTCAATTCTGAATTTCCGTTACTCGGATGGAGATGGACTCCCCAAGACCCCAAACCAATCCATATTTATCATGAGCAGTTATGGAAGGCTCACTACAAAAGTCATTTGTATAAAATTTGTAATGGTTTTATTTTGCCAGTGTATTATTCTATTTTCAATAAGCCTACCCGCAGAATTTTCCAAGAAGCAGGGATTGACTTCACTGCAGTAGGTAATTGGTTGGGGGAAGAAAAATTCACCTATGTAAGGCTTTTTGGTAGCCTTACTAAGCCCCATGTTCTCCACTTGTATGTGCCTGATAAATTATTAGCTCAGGAATTGGCTTATCAAATAACAGTAGAAGGGATATCAAAAACCCTTAGAAATTATAAGAAACAAGTATGGCCTATATTCCCTTTACAATGCAGTGTTTTCACTCTTCATGATTACAAACACCTAGAGAAGGAGGTAGGAAAGATACAAATGCTGAATCTTGCCACAATTCCTAACAGACAATATGATCCGAGAAAGGTTGCCTATAATGTTCTTAAACAATCCAAACTTACAAAATTTGATCATGAGAAGGATGACTTCGATGATCTATTTTCTTCAGTTGAATCATTATTTCAGGTTAAAGCATTTGCCAAGATCAGGTATCAAGATGAAGGGCTAGAAACATTTAATATGCTTAGAGACTAGATGTTGCAAACTCTACCTCTAGACCTATTAGACACCACCCCAATAGTCCAGTCAAGCAAAACTGAATAGTAAACTATTGACAAAGCTCCTGCAGTGGAAAAAGTTCATGAGAAAGAAAAAACACCACAGCAGGAATAATAACAGGAAAAGGGTGGTGAACCCATTGATACAGATGTTCATATCGATCCCAAACTACTCAAAGAATGTCAACAATTTGACTCAATCATAAGTAATACTGAAAGTATACAGGGATTTAACACGCTTGAAGTAACAATTGGTCAGAAGACAGCTACTAATATAGTTTCCACTGAAGAAACCAATGGCCCACCCATGACTCAAAAGGATGTAGAGATGATTCCAAAAGACCCATCCAATGAAATTGTTCTGAATATAAAAGAAATACCACCTTTGGATGTCTTTTATAGCCCTAAGCATGGGGCTATGATAAATAGGCAAAGGAAAAAGAGAAAACTTGATTAATCTTCTCTTTTGCCTGCACAGATGGAAAAAACTAATGTGGTATGGAGAGAGGAAGTCAACCCTTTCGAAGACCTTACTAAACTCTCTCAATATGGTGGTGCATATACAGCGGCTACTATGGACAAGTCGTCAGAAGTCAGCAATTTTCTTAAAGAAAAAGATCAAGCAATCATCTCACTAGAGACACACGTACAAGAAAAGCAACAGAGAATAGAGCAGTTAGAGCAGCAGTTGGTAGCACAGCAACAGTCAAACAACCAATTAAACAAGCAACTTCTCAAAGAGAAATAGAGGATAGATCAAGATGTAGTTTAGAAACAAAAGAAGCTATCTCTAGCATTGAACAAGCTTAAGATAACGAATGAACAGTTGAGAAAAACAAAAGATGAATAGATTTCTCAGCTGTCATTACAAATAGAAAGGTTCAAAAAATTTCCTCAAGTCGAAGAATTCAAATTAGAGTCTCTCCAAATAACTAAAGCATTATCTACTCAGTTGAACTTGTTATGTAATAATATTTCTCTTGTTCCTCCTTTCTGTGAAATTTCCTCATCTATGATTGATAAGTTGGTTAAAGACAGAAAAAATTTGGAACATGCAGATGAAACACTAACAGAATTTCTTTCCTGGCAAGAAACCAAGGAAGTACAAGCCACAAATTTGCCTCAAATTCTAGAATCACACAAGGAAATCCTATTCCTTCAGTGGCAAACTCAACTGATGAAGGCAGAAAGGGCAACATCGAGATGCAAATCGGCGCCTTGTAATCTAGTGGAATTGATTAATGATACTCTGTATTTGTCAAACTTAATCTCAGAATGCACTCCAGGGAAATTACCATCAGTCAAAGAATTGGAGCAGACATGGAAAAAAGAGCTAGAAAAGAGGGAGAGATTAATCGCGGGCATCCATACTTTAACATTGGAAACCTTTTAGTTCTTCGTTGTGAAACCATGTTGTCAAAGTACAAAAATCAAATGCCTAACCGATGCAATCGGTTGTATGATTCCTGAAATTACTGATTAGCTATGTTCACAAATGAGTCACCCTCCAGAACTGCAACCGATACTCACCATATGCCAAATCAAGCCAAAGAATAGTCAGCCGAAACCATGAATCATTCTTACGAACTACAAGCACGTCTATTTCAGGAAGATTTTCATATATTTATGATTTGGATATACCAGCTTACAACATTTTTATTTCATAGTTAGTTAGTTTAGATAGTATTTATAGACCCTTTCATGTTTTTAGAAAGGGTCCTCAACTTTTGTATTAAAACTTAGATCGAGAGTTGCACTACTATGCTTTCGATATATATTTTTTATGAAGACTGGACTTGAATTTTGAATTTTAATGAAGAGTACTTTTATGGGATATGCACTATTGCTTTTTGTGAAAGTATTTCTAAGTTGAAGGATAGGATCTGAATGTGATTGATATTGGAGAGGATTCAAATTACATATGGTACTACTATCTATGTCTTTGTTTTATACTTTTATATGAATCAACGTTTATTCATTTTTGCTATCATTTGATATATGTATGTGCTTTCATAACAGTCCTTTAGCTTGTCACTACTGAATGTTTAAGGATTGTTACTTATTCATTCATATTTATGTCAATGGTATATGAAGAATAGTGTAATAATGTTTTAATTATTACTTTGTTCAACTACTTGAACAAAGTAATTATCATATGAATGAATATTTTTGTTTAAAAGTAGAGTCATCTACATGCCTATTTTTCAATAAGAATCATCAAGAGTTGCACTATCTAGAGATTTCACGGGATAAATTAGTTGTTTATATTCTGCATATTAGGAAAAATCATCCACCATTACCATTAGATAATAGACAATCAATCACTTATCCATCCTATTTACAAATCATTTGGAAATTGGTCCCATTATGTCCAGTCGGAGCCACCACACCAAACGAAAAAGGAGATGTCTTTAAGGTCTAGACCGGGTGGTTTTCCCCGATGTCGATGCAGCGATTTTTTACGCATCAACATTTTTGGCACTAGAAGGAGGGTATAAAATGTGAATGGTGAGAAAATCCAAATCTACAATCCATTCTGAGAGTAAATCTCCCTCCACCTCACCTCTGACTTCTCCTTTGCATACTGGAACTCCAGTCTTCAAGCGAGAAGTAGAGGAAACAACTACCACTGCTCAACCTCAAAATATCCCAGATAAATTAAGTCATGAATCTCCCAATGAATAGTCTCTTATCCAAAAACTTTAAGCATTCTCAATATCACCACAGAAATCTAAGGTATCTCAAGGCAATGTGACTTCACAATTCATTCCTTCTCACCGCCTCACTAGACTTCAAAGTGAAAAGCTTGGTATTGAACCTATTGAGTTAGCTTTTCCTAAAAGGAAAAGGGAAAGGAAAACAACTAAAGAATCTGACAATGAAACTTTCTCATCATCATCCTCCATTTCATCTTCTCCATTGCCAAGTCAACCAACCACTCCCCCACTCCAAATTGTCATTCAACAGGGAATTGGAACTTCAACATCCGCCTCTCAACTTTCTGGAACCTCAATATCTGCTTCCCAACCATCTGGAACTTCATAGATATTATCATCTATAAGTAGCTTGATAATGGCACAAAACCCATGGAGAAATCTTGGTGCAGTCACTATGCCTACACCTTTGCACCCATTGCCAGCACATCCTGAAAAATGGTTCCCAAAATTTAATCCAGATGCAGGTATACCAGCAAATGAACACATTAACAATTTTATGTTGTCGGCTAACTTAAAAGGAGTTACAGAAGAAGATGTGGTTGTTAGGCTTTTCCCTTATACCCTACAAGGATCAGCTGGGTCTTGGTACTTTTCTTTACCATCAGGATCCATTACCAGTGGAATATTTTCCAAGAACAATTCTTGACTAAATATGGTGATGACAAATCTGTAGCAACATTAATCAATGATCTTTCAAATCTTAAGAAAGAATCCAAAGAACCTATAAAAGAATTCAATTCATGATTTAATAAACTCTTGAATAAGATCCTGACTACCTCTAAGCCTAGTGAACAAGTTAGAAGTGAATGGTATATAACAACTTTACCTTCAAACATAGTTGTCTTTGTAAAGAGAGATGGAAAACATACTCTAGCAGAAAATATGAAAGAGGCAATTGTTGTGGAAAAACATATCATTTCCTTAGAAAAGAAAGTTGTTCTTGAAGACAGAAAATCTAAAAACGTCTCTTTCAAATATGATTCAAAGAAGAAAATGGCTAAAGATCCATACGATATGGAAGGTCTCCAAAATGTTCTCAAGAATATGTCAAACAAAATGATAGAAATTAAGAAGCAAGTAGCTCGGACTTTAGCTAAAAAAACATTTAGAAACTTCAAAAGGCCAGAATCAAAACCTCTGAATGCTATATCCAATGCAGACTCAGACCCCGAAGAAGACAAAGAAGAATAGACACTCTTATCATCTGAAGAACCAGAAGAAGAAGTAATTGTAGAATGTCATGGGATGTGGGACCCCATTTTGCCTAATTATGATACAGAAAATGAAAAGGAAGCTTTCCCTGTAACTACCAGAAGTAAAGGAACTCCTGAACCTATTCAAGTAAATCAAAACAAAAGGAACATCGGTACCAGTACAAAAGAGAAAACTCCCATAAAGAAATTTACGGCCGCACCTTCTCAAAATCAGCCATCAACTTCAAATCCACCTATAACAACTAAAACATTAGTAGTTACAGACTCTATGGACTGCAACATTATTGAAGACATGAAGAGACAAAGGCAAATATCAATATGTTTGAACTTATTAAACTCAAACATCAAAAAAAGTTGCTACTTAAGGAGTTAGATGCAGTACCTTCTTCTCCTTTTCCTAATGTTGCGTTATCCAAAGCTGCTAATGAAACAGGGAAACCACCTCCTAGTAGAGTAGAAGCTACAAATGATGCCCTAATCAGAGATAGATCAAATTCCCATATTCCTCCTTTTCTCTTAACCTACGAAATCTATAATAGAAATCTATACAACTGTTTGATTGACTCAAGGGCTTCTTCGAATATAATGCCAGCTTCATTTTGTTCCAAATTGAACATTGAACCCAAAAATTCTACAATCCATATTCTCTAGTTGGATAGAACTAAGGTCCAGGTATTAGGAGAAATCAACTCAGTTACCATTAGGTTATCAGCTGATCCAATAGTGGTTCATAGAATTGATATTCTAATCGATGATATTCCTGAATTCTATGGTTTTATTTTGAGTAGAGACTGGTCTGAGAAACTTCATGGTTATATTTCCACCGTTTAGTCTCATATGTGGCTACCTTATAAAGGAAATCCAAATCAGATAAAGATTGATCGGGAGAAACATATGACTCATATTGTTACTGAGTTTGAATAAGAAAACCAACCGATTGCATTCAACAACAACATTCTAGGTAATTACTCATCCGAATCATTATTTGGAAATTTTACTGCTCAATCATCGCCTTTCTCAGTTAATATTTTCACATCTCAAATTGAAATTTTTTCTCAAATAGATACATTAAGGTGTGTTAAAATTACTGTGGAAACTGTAAATAAAATTGTATATAAATTGTTGTTTTGGTTATTATATTTTGATGGGTCTAAATGTAATGAAGGTGCATGAGCACGATGTATTTTAGTTAGCCCTGAGGGGGAAAATACCATGTTATCATGCATATTAGAATTTGAATGCACAAACAATATTGTTGAATATGAAACCTTGATTCAAGGATTTTATAAAGCAATTGGTCTTAAAGTTCAAGATTTGAAAGTGTTTGGTGACTTTGAAATTGTTATAAGACAAGTCAGAAATACTATACATTTTCTTTCTAGTCACCTTAAACATTATCAATCCTTGGTACAAGACCTTATATCTCATTTTTTAGCATTCAATATTTCTCCCATTCCTATATCCCAGAATGCAGAAGCAGATTTACTAGCCAATGTTGCTTCTAAGCTCCTTCCATCCGAAGATTACAGTCTCGATAGATTTCAGTAGAGTTAATTTTTAGACCATCAATCCCTGATAATGTCATTAACTAGCAAGTGTTCAATCATGATGATGATATTTTAAATTTCTTAACTTCTGATAAGTCCTATAATGATCAAATTATTGAAGAAAGTGAGCATGATCTTCAAATGAAAGAAAATCTTGAAGAAAACTCAATACCCAAACCAGTGGTCAAACTTGAAGATATTTACGATATCAAAGATAGGTTTAAACAGGTTACAAATCCAAAGCTCCAAAGTTCTACTTCAAGATTTGAATTGATAAACCTTGGTACCGAGGACAATCCACAAAACATCAATTTGGGATTAGGACTTACTTCGGAAGAAATGATTACATTTATAAAATTATTTCATAAATATAAAAGTGTCTTCACTTGGAAATATGATGATTTGAAAACATATGATACATCTATCATACATCATACAATTCCAATTCTTTCTGAGCAAAAACTAGTACAACAAAAATTAAGGAAGATTCATCCTAACTTAGAGAGTCAAATAAAAGCTGAATTAAACAAAATCTTGAAGGCCAAGATAATTTTTCTTGTTAGATGTTCAAATTGGGTGTCCAACATGGTCCCAGTAAGGAAGAAAAATGGTGACATTAGAATTTGTATTGATTTCAGAAATCTTAACAAAGCAAGTCAAAAGGATAATTTCCCTCTACCAACAATGGAGCAAACTCTCGATTCAGTAGCTGGCTCTAAATTAATGTATTTCTTAGATGGTTTTTCAGGGTATAGCCAAATCTTGGTGCACCCCGATGAAAAACTTAAAACTACTTTCAAAACCAAGTGGGGAACTTATGCCTATCAAAAAATGCCTTCCAGGTTAATTAATGCTAGATCTATATTCCAAAGAGTGATGGACATAGCATTCAAAGGTCTAATCAATAAATCAGTAATTGTTTATTTAGATGACATTATTGTTTTCTCTAAGAAAAGATCAAGTCATTTGCATAATTTTAAATAGATCTTTGAACGTTGCAAATGGTATGGCATTTCACTCAATCCTATGAAATCCTTTTTCGCTCTTGACCAAGGTAAACTCTTGGACTTCATTGTATCAAAGGATGGTATTTATATTGATCTAGATAGAATTAAAGAGATTTCTGAAATTCCATTCCCACATAATAAAAAGTCAATGCAATCATTTTTAGGTCAAATTAACTTTGTCAAAATATTTGTTCCATATTTCTCATAGATTGTTTTACCATTACAAACCATGATGAAGAAAAATTCAGTGTTTAAATGGGGGCCTATGGAAAAGGAGGCATTTGATTCCATTAAACAATCAATCATAAATGCCCCTGCTTTAAGCACTCCTAATTTTTCAAACCATTCGTTTTATATACTCTCACATTTGATTCATCTTACACAGTAGTGCTAACACAAATCAATGATCAAGACTTGTAAGCACCAATTTCATTTTATAGCTCAAACCTTCAAGGTGTTGAACTTAATTACTCTGAAGTTTAAAAAAAGCCTTTGCTATATACAAAGCCATTAAACACTATAGACCCTTTCTCTTAAAGTCTCACACAAAAGTTATAGTCCCTTTTTCAGCAGTAAGACAGTTACTGGTTCAAAGGGAATTGGGAGAAAAAAGGGCAAATTGGGTCACAACATTACAAGAATACGACTTAGAAATTAAACCAGCAAGGATTTTCAAAGGCCAAGGTTTTTGCAGGTTGTTAGCAGGAGATTCTAGTATTCAAGAATATGAAGGTACAAATGATATTGAAGAAATCAATCAAATAAGTACCACTAATCCTAAATCCCAATATGTAGATTTGATATTCTATTTGAAAAACAGATATGATCCTTCTAATATTTCCT
>APFE031324409.1:120949-139266 GCA_000404065.3 Pinus taeda | reverse complement strand
AAAAAAAACATATTGCAGGCTTTGAGACAACATTTCCAAAATTTGTTTCGTAACAGCCCATTGTGATATTGGTTTTGAATGTGGAATTTCCATAATGAAATAATCCAAATACATAGATTGCATATACCCAAACTTAATCATGGAAGGGATGCATGGAGATGCAAAATGATAAGTATTTATGAATGGAGATACTCAACAACCACAATGATAAGGTTGGTTGTAGCCTTTGTTGCAAGCTTCAAAATTTCACAACAACCGATCATTTATTCAAGGTCCTAAACGAAACAAATTTATAAATAAAGGAAATGTAAGGTGATTTAACATACATAATGCGTGCTTATAAGTTCGATATGATAATGTTAAAATTCTTGCAAACCTATCATCCGACACTTAATTCCTAGCATATTAACGATCTACTAATTAAATGCACAACTAGGTTCATTAACACAAAAAATCAATGGAAGCAAAATTTACTAATCTAAATCGTGAAAAATGATACAATATATTCTACCCAATCATAGTTCATCATTAAATTCTTCAGAACTTACTTGGGCTCCCTTCCTGAGAAAATGGCCTAACTGAGGAAATACATACAACAATAGACTTGATCCAGTTGATCAAACCCTCTTTGGCTAATCTATATTTCACGTGTCTTCTCCTTCTCCTTAGCCTTTCTTTTATAACCTTACATTGAGCTAGATCCATAACCCTAATCTCCGACGTGATTGATGGTCGAGATTAGATCTTGCCTCAATTGAGATAAAGGGATAAGATTAAAACATAATCACTAAAAAATAATTTACTTTTCCTAAGTTTAATTTAGCTCAATAATCCAATATAACAATTATGTATTTTTCCTAAGTTAGATTTAGGCTAGGTTACAATGGCATCTTTCTCACACTTGAGCAAGTGTTCTAAGGATATTTTGGACAACTTCTGCATGCCTAGACACTTAGGCCCATGTAGAAATACCTACCCAAGATACAAACATCAATACTCCCTCTTAGCAAGGGAGATACTTCTACCACCTGGAACTGACTTTGATCTTGGAACTGCATCTGTTGCCACGGTTGCTCCCTCTAAACTAGATGCCTTCCCTACCACCTAGTTCAAAATCATTCTTCAAATCTTACTCTCATTGGCATGGTTCCATGGAGGGCTTCACTCAATGAACCTTTGACATATCACGTGCATTCATGGCATACTAAACAATACCCCTAATTTGATTACATATTGGAAAATACCTCTAAAATCACGTTATTTAACCCTCTACCAATACAAACCCAATGCACCTTCCCAATTTCAAAAACCCTTGTTTTCACTAGATATTGTATGTATCAATATTTTCATTAACAATTTTTATACCCCTATATATTTTTCATTAAATTTGACCTCCGTTTTTTTATACATGCCAATATAAAAACCCTTTACCCCCTAATATTTGCTCAATATATTATGTCATTTTTTCTTCAATATATATCCCCCAATATGAACCCACGTGGTATGGTATTTCTCCCCCAGTGAAGTCCTCATGCCTGGTTCTTAGAATCCTCCTACTCATGAACATTCTATAAGGTCATATCATACCAAAAGACCTTCTTGACGGACTTTTGAGAATATGTCGACTACTCCTCCCATCCTAAACTTGAAGGTTGACTCCCTTTGAGTTGCTCAATCTTCATATCTTCTTGTTGCTTATTCTCTGTCACTGCTCTGCGTCTTCTTGTGGACCCTATGCTAAGTTCTTCTAGCACCCACAAGAACCTTGTTGGTTTATAAATCTTCAAAGTTGTTTCGTTATGGGTTTGTCTTGGTCTGTTGAGATATCCACTAAATCTATTGTCATACCCTCGACTACTAAATATTCCTCTCTCCCTATGAGGATTGGCCTCTACTATTCATGTTGGCAAACCATGTTTTTACTATCCTTCATACCATACTCATTTTTCCAGGAAAATTCCTTGCCTTGTGATTTTTTTTTCTGGCCATTGCATCCCACAGCTACTCGATCATGCCCAACAAGGCACTCTACTTATAGCATGATCTTCTGCTCTACTCTATGGCAGCACCTGCATGAGACCCTATTTCTCCCTCTACGACTAGATCATCCTTGTTGAGCCTCGATTTTGTCGATTTTTATATATCTTCTCACTCTATGATCCCTTACGTTTTCATCTAATTTCAATCATTGATATCGTGATTTTTCATGCTTATGGACTATTATCGTAAGCATAAGCATGAAGAGGTAAATTTTTTATTAATTAATAAAATTCCTTTGCTTTCAGTAATTTAAGAATATTTATATAGCAATGTCACTAATTGTGGAATTTTTACATGTGCCTAGGTTCTCATATACATCAACAGTTTATTTCCAAAGTGTAGTTCAGTTCTTGCACCAAGAACAATTCCTGCACTCAATTGGAGTTCGACATATTGAAACACTTCTGAGAGAAAACAAAGAAATGGTTTACGTCAAAAATGATGTTTTCATGCACCCACATGAGTCAAAATATTCCCAAGTCATACGAATGGAGTTATAGAAAATAATTAATACTTTAGCCCAAATTTGTAGCAGTTTTCAAACTCCCAACTTCCTCCTCAATTTTCATACATATGAGGGTGAATCTCAAGATTATGGGACATGAGTTTTAATTACATTATAGGAAATTGAGTCAAATGTGAGTCATTTTCCAAATTTTTCCATGATTTGGGAGATTTTAAGGTCTCTTTGAGGAAGATTTATATTAAAAAAAAAAATTTATAGAAAACTCATATTTATGAGATTTTCTTCAAAAAATTTGTAAATTTGTTTTCTGAGTTGGGATTTTAGTTCCAATGTTTTATATGTATAAATAAAGCTTCAAAGAATTGAGAAAGATATTAACATAGTCTTGTATTGTTGGTTTGAGCCTAGAGTAAATGGCATTGGGTCTAAAAGAATGATTAAATTTCAAAAAAAACTTTTAATGTCAAGTTCCTCTTTTATTTCTTGTGCATTTGATGATCACTCTAGCTATATAGCTTAAGTTATTTTAAAATGAGGGTGCGAGTTGGACTCGTAGGGCCCACTAACCCAACATAACATCCCTCTAACTTAGTATTTGTTGTTGTTTAAATTGCAAATTTGCCTTTCGGTGTGCTCTTCATTTTAGTAACAGTGTGTTAACAACAAAGTTCTTGTGGTGGTTTGATATCTTGGTGGATGCCTTTATCATAAGTTGTTTCCTTTCATATATTCTTGTTATCTTCCTAAATAGGTTGTTTGGTTAAATAGATTTTGAAGCATTGGAAGTGAGAACATGAGATTCCTTTCAAACATTGTATTTATTTCAACTGTGGGCCAAAGAATTGTCATATTGTAACAATGCTTTGTTTCTACGAAGAAAGGATTTGATTTTTCTACCTGTAATGTTGGTTACGTCATAATGTTGATTTCATTGTAAGATCTGGTACCTTGTGAAGTATATTTGGGATATTTGTGAGTTGATTTTTGTAACACTTCGATCATCACTAGTTTGAAGAATGAAAAGAATTTTCTTTCTTTGGTAATAACTAATCCATTAGAGAAATTTTGAGGTCTAAAATGAGTCTCAAAACAAAAATGTACAGCCATAATCAATTTTAGAAGAACCAATAGGACTCAATATGATGATGTCAACCATGGGAGATGATTCATCATTTTTGGAGTAAAAAATTAAAAATTAAAATATAAAAAAAAAAAAAAAAAAAACTATTTTTTCAACTCGTATTTTCAACTTATCTCCCATTGGTTTTACTCAAATTTCGAACGAGAGCACTCATTGGATGCAGAATTTAATTCATCATCCAAAGCGTTCCCATGTTGCATACTTTCGAGGACCATGCCACATGAAAAATGAGATATAGATGAAAAATGTGATTGCAATCATGTTTTTTCATGTATTTCTCATTTGTTTTGTAGCAGGGTCCATCGAAAGCATGCAACATGGATACTCCTTGGATGAGGAATTAAATATAGCATCCAAATGAGTGCTCTCGCTTGAAATTTCAGTAAAATTGTAGGGAGACAAGTTGAAAATGTGAGTTGAAAAAATAGTTTTTTCTTTTTTTCCCTCTAAAATTTGATGATGTAATCTAATCTTATTTTATTATTTCCACTATTATTTTGTAATATTCCTTAGGAGGCCATTTTAGACCTCAAAATTTCTCTAATGTTTGAGCGAGTATAAGACTCGCAATTTTTCAACCCTTATTGGTCTCGAGAGTGAAAGTGTTTCTTCGTCTATTATCGTTCAAATATACAGGCTAGAACCTTTTGAAATACTATTGTTGTGTTGAACTTGGGATTGATGAGTTTGACAAGACTTCCAGGACTTTTGATGAACTGGAAATATTGTGAAGTTTGTCTAGTATTGAAATATGATCCCTTGAATCTTGTTAATAGCAATAAACCCTAATCATTAGGTAAACTCAAAAGGTCTCAAGATTGTTGAATGGAGTACAGGCTTTGAAATTTTCAATCTATGGAGGAGAAAATTTGTAGCTCTAAGATATGTATTGACACTTGAGTGAAGGTTTTTTTTTATCCTACATACCCTATTATGCCTTGCCAATATTCTTGTGAACCTAAGAAACTTTGTTGTTTGGATTACTTGGGAAGTTAGTTAGTGATCTTGATTTGTGTGATCTTGCACTCATATACGCTAAGTGCAAGCACTGATTGAAAAAGGATATATTTGGCAATTTGTTTACGGAATGATATAGGATTCTTTATTTCCAACAATTATTTTTTAAGGGAGGGATCATTGCAGATATTTATTCCCCAAGTTTGGGTTGAAGAAGATTATTGGTTGAAGCATGATAGCAGATTGAGTAAGGTGGATTTTTGCTTGAACACACAATAGTTGTCTTCGGTTGATTGGGCTTGCACACAATAGTTACTTCTATAGATGATTTATTTGATGATATTTGAAGGCAGATTTGAGTTATCTGTTTAGCGTTTGTTTATATTCAAAGTAAAGTGATTTTAATCTAGAGTTGAAAGGATGGGAGGTTTGAATTCAGGAATTTTAATAAAGGTTTTAATTTGAGTCGAGAGTCATGTTTGGCATTAGCAAAGCTTGGATTGTTTAATATCTATATGTTCATGTTGACATTATCTACATTCAATTTGTCGATGCTCGTGTTTTCTAAATTGATTAATAATTAGTGTTTGTTCTTTGCTTGTTACTAGTTTGGGTTTACTTTTTAAATTGCTAATAACCAGGGTTTACTTACAATTATTGATGGATTGCAAGATTATTGTTTATGGTTTCATTTCTAAAGATTGATTTTGAGTGCGAGATTAGAACAGGGATTAACTAATGCAGGCATCTAAAGGTATGAGCATTTTTTCGACAGATTAGGGTTTTGTTTTGTAGGTTGCTTAATAATTTCTCTGTCATTTCCAGTGATGCGCCTTGAATTTCATGAACCCTAGATTGAAAATTAAATGTTGGTCCATTAACCCATCATATGCTACAACCAACATTATGATGCCATTATCGGGGAGGCGCTTAGGGGATTGACCTTAGTGACCTGTTGCATTTTGGTTTTCTCTTTACCTAGTTTTTCTTGCAAGCTTTTGTTTCTTTCTTGCACTTTTGTTTTGATTTTTAGGGTGTTGTAAGAACCCACCCACCCCCCAATATATATATACTTATCCATGTGCTGACAGAGTATACTAGATAGCTTGTTGAAGAATAGAAATTTGGTATATCGAGAAATCTTTCAAAGAGGTGTTCAAGGAAAATGAAATCATCCAATAATGAATTCACGAAGGCTTCACTTAAGTGGTGTTGTAAGCACCACCCATTTCACTAACTAGTTGGTAGGAACATTCAAAGGAGTCTCTAAGTAGAACATGGAGAAATGGCACACATCATTACCTTTGAATTCCTTATCATAGATCCAGGAGGAGTGGCACAAATGCACATTATTCCCCATACGCTCTACCAAATTTTCATGGTTTGGAAAATGAAGACCTAGATACATTCTTATTTGAGTTTGAAATACTTTGTAGATGATATGGTTATTGTATTAATGCTCAAAGGTTACAAGTGTTTCCTCTTACTCTAAAAGGAGCATCTCTCTAATGGTTCATGAGCCTTGGTAGGAACTGCATTCAAGCATGGGAAGTAATGAAAATGCATTCTTGAAGAAATACCAAGACTACTACCAAACCAATGAAGATATTTTCGAAATGATACAAGGAAAGGATGAAATTTTAGAGGACTATGTGAAGCGATTTTGATACAAACTTCAAAAATCAAAGCATAAACAGTGGGCAAAAGAGACCTTGAAAACAATCCTACTCAAAGGAATCAAGGATGAATTTTTAGAAATCTTAAATCTGATGGGAACATGTGATGTTTTTCAGCTACCATATGATGATGTTTGTAATTATGCATTAGGCATTCAAGAGGAAATCTCGAATATTGGTAATAATTCTAGAGAAATTTCCTCTCAATTTTTGAAATCTGCTACAAAAATAGGAGTTACAAAAGCCTCTCTAATTTACAATTGGATGATTTGAAGGAAGAACAAACACAGTACAAGGAGGATCACTCGATAAATTATTTCTTGTCACTACTAGGGTTACAACAAGTATTTAAGGAACCAAGTAACGAAATAAATCGACTTCCAGGTATAACTCAAAACTCCTCATCATTTAAAACTTGGAATAACATTTATTGTCTACAGCAGGTTCCTTAGAAAATCTATAACCCTACAGTTCCATGGCAGAGTTATATTCCTCCTCTGATTCAATACCCCACCTTATGGCCACAGTGGCCTTCTCCCTCGAGCCATATATCCCTGCAGCCTCAAGGATGGTTTAGAGCCTCCACTCTATGGAAATTCCCCTTGCAAACTACATTACCTGAGCCATAACAACTGTAATTCCCATGTAATGCACCACCATGTAATCTTCCTCCATGGTCTTAGCTACCTGTGCAACAAAATCCTAACCCTAATCTCGATAAGCAAGTTACACAACAAGTTAGAACACCTATTCTTCCTACTCACTCCCCAATTGAATGTAATGTCATATCTTTAAGGGAGGGCAGAGGAATGAATTCAAAAACTTCCCCTACTACAACAAAGCATTTTTCCTAGGAAGAAACTTCAATCTAGAATCCATTAGGGGAAAAATCTATAATTGGAACTTGTTCTAAAACTATTTTTGAAACTCATAAGGAGAAAAACCCTAGAATTTCATTTAACCATCCTTGCCAATCTAAGGAATGAACATTGGAGCCCAAGGTTGAGGAGTTTCTCTCTTACCTTTCACTAGATCCTTTATGTTTTCAAGAGAGCATCCATCAAGCTAAGGAAGACCTGCATAACATATCAAAGGACTACATGCCAACATTTTTGAATTAATTAGGTAAACATGAATATGTTGATCTAATCAAAGCTCGATTCCAAACAATCGTCGACATGCAACCTTCCCTCATCATTCAACAGTTCTTGGTACCATATTAATTAAAATATTGTTTTTCTCATACTCTGGTATGCATTAAAGTTTACGTTTTAATATGAGTGTGAGTATATTTAGTATTATGTTATGCACATGGCTACATTGGAAGTACTCCTACACTTGAAGGCAATCTTCTTCTCTTTAAATTGGGGTAGGGTAGTATAGAAATAATAAATAAAAATGTCATTTGAAATAAAAAGTATTATAGTAGCACTCTTAAAACTAAAATTTCCATAAGGCACAACTATTGAAATTTCTATCATTATGCACTCTTGTGGTAAGTCTTGTCAAAATAAATTCAATCTTAATGCCTCATATTTTATAAAGTGACTTTGATTATTTATTAGCCAGCTTTTCTCCATGGCTGAGATCATCCATTGGATCAGTTAGGGGGAATGTGTCATCATTATGCTTAATATTTTCCATTTATAAGCCCATAAACCTAACCCTAACCTAATCACTTGAAAAATTTGTTATTCCAAGAAATATTTTCAAGTCTCTCTTCAAAGGTATTGATGAAAAACATCTTAGGTGGACCACTTCTTTAAAACCCTAATGAGATTTCACGAGAACCCTAGCATGATTAACTAAGGGGGCCTTCTAGTCATTATTTGAGATGCTCTATTTTACATTGAATAGATGATATTTCAATTATTGTGCAATAAATATGACAGTCAAGGGACTAATAGACAAATAGTGTTTTACATTCACTATTTATACTTGGCCTATTGTCATACACCTTTGGTCTATCAGGATATGTTTGGTACTAATTCTATATTTGATACTCATCTATGGCGTCACTCATTGCTTGAACTATTCATCAAGGACTATAATCCATCACTTTTCTTCGCATGGGATATTTCATTGTTACTTATACCATGCCTGGGATAATTGCTTATACCTTCTTCAGATGGGGTATCCTAACAACTCCGTCGAAGCTACGGACGCTCGCTAGAAGCAGAGCGATGTTAGTGGGATTGGGTTTCCCTAGTGTGTGATCTTCCCACCTCCGTATGTAGTGGTTACTTCTGAATGGGGTGTGCTAACAAATACATCGGGGCTATGGATGCTTGTTGGAAGCGGAGCAGCATTAGTGGCAATGGCTTTTTCCAATGTGTAATCTTCCCATCATGTGAAATAAAAAGAAAAACTCATATATTCATTGTCATAAGGTTAAACAACGAGGATATAGGTTTTATGCACTATGGCATGGTGAATTACTCTATCGGGGCTATGGATGCCTGCTAGTAGTGGAGCAACATTTGGCATGAATACTCATGGGTAGGGTGTTTTCCTTTTGTTTTCAGTCCTAATATCAATTTATAAACATGATGAATACCAGTTCGCTGTATCCATCAACTATTAGTATTGTTTTATGATATGACCTATATTATAAAATTGAAAATGTGATGATATCAACTTTGTTATATATATTGAATTAAAAAATCTTAGATTGGCCAAGTCCCATGACTATGGAATAGTTTTGCATATATATTTATCATTAAAATTGAAGCTAGAAAACAAATTGTATATCTCTCTGAGAATGGCTCAGAATCCTTCAGGTATTGTGCTTTGGATTTCTATATTTTAGAATAAAGAAGGTTTTCATGGAAGTGGGACCCTTAGTGTAGGTAATTCACTTAGCTTGAACAAGAGAAGCTTCAACTATGCAATTGAATAATGGTAAAATGGTCATCCTTGGAAGGTATTGTTTTGTCATCTTTGTTTTTCCCAATTTCCATGCATCTTTAACTCCATGGATTACAAATTATGTCACTTTTATTTATAATGAGGATAATGAGATGAAGAACTAATGACTAAGGTTGCTCCTGAGATGCTTGTGGAAAATTTGATGGTTGGCTATTTTATAATGACACTATCCCTGCAGTGAAAACATTGTTAGAATTCCCATGGAAATCCTAGCATTAGTTAGAAGATAATAAAGTTCAATCTTGACATCGTTGAATCTCTAGTCACATGTCTTTCTTATCTTATTAATGCAAAGGAATTCAACATCAGATAACACTTACCTACATGCTTTTATTCAAATATTCTAGAAGTTTTCAAGCCATAGATCTTTGAGATAACGAATGATGCAGTATGACTCTAATAGAGTGTTAAATTGTAGCAAGAAAATGCTTCAATTTACTTGTTCCTTAGTCAAATGGAGAAATTTGAATTTCCACATCAGCAGGATGACTTGAGTTGCAGTTAGCAGGAGTGACATGACCAAGTCACTTAGTTAAGTCATTCAATTTGAGCTTGTGGGCAAGAAGTAGATTGTGCATGAGTTGATTGCCAAGATCTAGCAATCCAGTGGAGTTATAGTTAGTGAAACTCAATTATTTGAGCTCTAGTCATGAATAGAGTTAGTATGAGTTTAGTCGAGTAGTTGTAACTATTGTTAACTCACGGATCTCTCAATTAACTAGTCAATTTAATAAAAATATCCCTAGTCATGCATGCAATTCAAATTTCCTAGTTGAGTGGAGGGAAAAGGCATAATTGTACTTATTGTTATATAGTGTTGAGTGTACATGGTTTGCATGTAGCACGTGAGCTTATTTCCTCATAATTTCACAATAAAATAGGTGCAAGTGCAAGAAGAACGAGTGCAGGCAGCACGAGTGTAAGTAGCGTGAGTTTAGGCAAAGCGAGTGCTGACAGAGTGAGTGATGGCAGCACGAGTGTAGGCAGAGTGAGTGAAGGCTAAGCATTAGAAGAAATTCCAGCGTAAAAGTGACCATGAAATTTTCACATACATAATATGTAAACCAATCAAAATCCTTTAAATTTAAAAAGAAGTACATGTAAATATTTAGGAGAGAAAATTTTTAAAACTACTTTTTTTTTAATTATATTTTTGGCTTAGCTCTTTACAAGTTTACTCAAATTTCAAGTGTAGACACTCTTTGGATGCAGAATTAAATTTTTCATCCAACGAGTACCCATTATGCATACTTTCGAGAAGACCCACATTGATAAAAATTGAAGATACATTAAAAACACATGTGATCACATTTTTTAATGTATCTTAATTTTTTATCAATGTGGGTCTTCTCAAAAGTATGCATAATGGGTACTCGTTGGATCTGCATCCAACGAGTGTCTACACTTGAAATTTGAGTAAATCTGTAAGGAGATAAGTCAAAATGACAATTAAAAAAAATAGTTTTCTTCTTTTCCCTAAAATATTTATAACTCTAATTTTATTATTTTCCTATTATTTCATTATTTTCCCTTAAGAAGCCATTTGTAGGCTGAAATTTCCTCTAATGTATTTTTGAGACCTGGCAAAGGAAGAAGATTAGTATCGCAATGCAGATATACCTTCAAGGATTGAAGTTACCATTGTAATACATCATTTTTCTCATCTGATATAATACATAAAGAGGAGGGGTTTTTCCGAGTTGGGTTCCCCAGTAAGAATTGTGTTAATTGTGATTGAATGATTTCATGTGTTTCTATTGTTTGTTTTCCCTTTCGTCGATTGAGTAGAAGAAATTTGTGTCTATTGTTTTCAATCTTAATTCATTAGAAAATGAAAATTTCAAGTTTTTTCTACATGGTATCAAAGCTATTGAAAACTGCATAGAAACTAGGTTCCTGATCAATTATGAGAGGAATTTCGAATAACAAATTTGTGGTGCAGGAATTTGAATTATACAAGCGCAGGAATTCAATTACAGGAATTTCTTCATTGCGGGAATCATGTCATTTTATGGATTGAGGACAAAACGATGAGAAAAATAAGAAACAACACACAAAGATCAGTTTGTATAAGAAATCATAGAAAAGAGGGCAGATCTAAAGAGCCCTACATGTGGGCAATTTGAGGAAAAATTGCAAAAATATGGCATTGTTCTTTGGAGCCCTAGATCAGTGAAGGAGTGGCTATATGTGGGAAGATTTGAAAGCCTTAAGAAGAGTGATAGTAGCAATTGATATGTCATAGACATATGGCAGATCTGGAAAGCTAGGCATTGTTCATAAACGTAGTTGTGAACATTGACTTTTATATGTAGTGTCAGTAGCAGCACAGATGCAACATGGTTCAACTACATCCAATAGCAGATGAATCGGAGTTAGCGCAGTGGTTGATGGACAATGGTAGGCAGCTACAATTGTCAAACATCATTAGCATGGATTGGGGTTGTTCAAAACCCTTTTCTTTTTAAGAGGGGGTGTTAAATTATAGCAAGAAAAGGCTTCATTTGACGTGTGCCTTAGAAAAATGGAGAAATTTGATTTTTCACATCAACAAGATGACTTGAGTTGCAATTAGTAGGAGTGACATGGCCACCTCACTTAGTTAAGTCAGTCAATTCGAGTTTGTGGGCAAGAAGTAGAGTTGTCCATGAGTTGATTGATAAGATCTAGGAATCTAGTGGAGATATAGTTAGTGAAACTCAATTATTTAAGCTCTAGTCATGAATAGAGTTAGTATGAGTTAAGTTGAGTAGTTGTAATTATTGTTAACTCACTGATCTCTCAGTTAACTAGTCATTTTACTAAAAATAGCCCTAGTCATGCATGCAATTGAATTCCCTAGTTGAGTGGAGGGAAAAGTCATAATTGTATTTATTGTTGTATTTCTTTGAGTGTACAAAGTTTGCATGTAGCAGGTGAGCTAATTTCCTCATAATTGCGTAAGGAAATAGGTGTGAGTGCAGACAGCATGAGCACAGGAAACACGAGTGTAGGCTAACTATTTTCTAGTGCAAACAGAGGAGGAAGATCAATATTGCAATGCAGAAAGAGGTTCAAGGATCAAAGTTGTCATCGCAATAGATTGTTTTTCTCATCTGATATAATACAAGTAGAGGAGGGGGTTTTCCTAGTTGGGTACCCCAACAAAAATTGTGTTAATTGTGATTGAATGATTGCATGTGTTTCTATAGTATGTTTTCCCTTCCGCAGATTGAGTAGAAGAAATTTGCATCTATTGTTTTCAGTCCGAATTCATTAGTAGTTGTAAATTTCGAGTTATTTCTACATGGTATCAAAGCTATTGAAAATTGAATAGAAATTAGGTTCCTGATCATCTCTCACAAAAATTTTGAATAGCAAATTTGTGGTACAGGAATTTGAATTCTACAAGTGCAGGAATTTCTTAAGTGCAAGAATCATGCCAGTTTACGGATTGAGGACAGATTTGTGAGCAGAATAAGGACCAACACATATAGATCAGTTTGTATAAGAAATTAGAGAAAAGAGGGAAAATCTAAAGAACTCTGGGTCTGGGAAATTTGACGAACAAATTGCAAAAATAGGGCAATGTTCTTTGGAGCCCTAGATCAGTCAAGGAGTGACTATATGTGGGTAGATCTAAAATCCCTAAGAAGAGTGAAAGTAGCAATTTATATGTCATAGACATATGGTAGATCTGGATGAGCTAGGCATTGTTCACAAACGTGGTTATGAACAGTGATTATCGTATATAGTGTCAACAGTAGCACAGATGCAACATGGTTAAGCTACATCCATTAGCAGATGAATCAGAGTTAGTGCAATGGTTGATGGGCAGGTGACAAGCAACTAAAGTTGTAAGAAATCAGCATCATGGATTGGGGTTGTTCAAAACCCTTTTCTTGCTAAGAGGGAGTGTTAAATTGTAGCAAGAAAAATGCTTCATTTGACTTGTGCCTTAGTTAAATGGAGAAATTTGAATTTCCACATCAACAGGATGACTTTAGTTGCAGTGAGTGGGAGTGGCATGGCCAAGTCACTAAGTTAAGTCAGTCAATTCGAGTTTGTGGGCAAGAAGTAGAGTTGTGCATGAGTTGATTAGTAAGATCTAGCAATCTAGTGGAGTTATAGTTTGTGAAACTCGGTTATCTAAGATCTAGTCATGAATAGAGTCAGTATGAGTTCAGTTGAGTAGTTGTAACTTTTTTTAACTCACTGATCTCTTATTTAACTAGTTAATTTACTAAAAATAGCCATATTCATGCATGCAATTTGAATTGCCTAGTTGAGTGGAGGGAAAAGGAATGATTTTATTTATTGTTGTATATTGTTGATTGTACAGAGTTTGCATGTAGCAGGTGAGCTAATTTCCTCATAATTGCGCAAGGAAATAGGTGCTTGTGCAGGAAGCATGAGAGTAGGCAGAGCGAGTGCAGGCAACACGAGTACAGGCTAAGTATTTTCGAGTGCGGGAAGAGGAGGAATATCAATATTGCATTGCAGATAGAGCTTCAACAATTGAAGTTGTCATTGTAATAGATCATTTTTCTCATATGATATAATACTAACTGAGGATGGATTTTTCATAGTTGGCTTCCCGACTATAAATTTTTTTAATTGTGATTGAATGATTGCATGTGTTTCTATTGTATGTTTTCCCTTCCGTGGATTTATTAGAACAAATTTGGGTATATTGTTTTCAATCTAAATTCATTAGTAGCTACAAATTTTGAGTTATTTCTACATAGAGAAACCCTATCTTTATAATCTTGATAAAGATCGGTCTTTTTTTAGAGATCTTGCTTGCATGAGGACATGCAAGATGATCGGAATGGGGAGGTGTTGAGCCTCAGTGTTTTGGAGTATTATGTATATTTTCGCTCTATGATCCCTTATGTTTTCATATAATTTCTATCATTGTTATCATTATTTTGTATACTTATGGACTATTATCGTAAGCATAAGCATGAAGAGGTAAATTTTTTGTTGATTAATAAAATTTCTTTGTTTTCAGTAATTTAAGAATATTTATATAAAAATGTCAATAATTGTGGATGTTTCACATGTGCCAAGGTTCTCATTTGCATCAACAATTGATTGCCAAAGTGTAGTTCAATTCCTTCACTCATTTGAGGTTCGACATATTGGTGCACTTCCAGGAGAAATCCAAGATATGGTTTGTGTTTAAAATGATTTTTTCATGCTCCCACGTGAGTCAAAACATGCCCAAGTCATATGGATGGACTTTTATAAAATAGTTAATTTATTAGCCAAAATTTGCAGCAGTTTTCAAACTTCCAATTTCCTCCTCGATTTGTGTGTATATGAGGATGAATCTCAAGATTTCGGGACATGAGTTTTTCTCCTATTATAGGAAATTGAGTAAACACTAGCCATTTTCCAAATTTTTCCATGGTTTGGGAGATTTGAAGTATCCTTTGAGGCAGATTTATAGAAAAAAGTTACAGAAAACCCATATTTTTTAGTTTTTCTTCTAAAAGTTGTAAATTCATTCTTTGAGTTGGGAATTCAGTTCCAAAGGATTTTATATATAAATAAATCTTTAAAGGACTAAGAAATATATTAACATAGTCTTATATTGTTGGTTTGAACCTGGAGCAAATGGCCTTAGATGAAAACATTGATTTAATTTAAACAAAAGCTTATAATGCCAAGGTCCAATTTTATTTCCTATACGTTTGATGATCAATGTAGCTTTGTAGCTTAAGTTTTTTTTAAACGAGGGTGCAAGTTGGACTAGTAGGCCCACCAGCATAGCTCGACATCCCTCTAGCTTAGTGGTAGTTGTTGTTTTAATTGCAGATCTTCCTTTTGGCGTGCTCATAATTTTAGTAACAATGTGATAGCAACAAACTTCTTGTGGTGGTTTGATACCTTGGTAGATTCATTTCCCATAAGTTGTTTCCTTTCATATATGCTTGTTATCTTCATAAACAAGTTGTTTGGTTAAATAAATGTGGAAGCTGTTATCACAAAATCATGTACTGATGGCTGCTAATCAGTTAGACTCTATGTAACTATTTCAAACCAGACTCTTGGCTATAGCCTCCCTAACCTGAGAGGGCTCTCTTAAAATAAACTACTGATTTATCATTAACACAAAGAGGGCTAACTCTTGAAATGAAAACTTAATAAACATGCTGGTTGGACAGACAACATAACATTTCTTCAATTGGGCTCATGGAGTCAAACACCATTTCAGTAAACCATAAAACTACTCATTCATGGAAGTCAAGGCATGTAATGTTTAAACACTCAAAACATCTCTCAAAAGAACTTCAACTCATAAATATACACAGGAAATCTGAGCACTAGGTGAATTCAGAGTGATTGTATATCTATAGAGCTGTAAAATATAAAGGATAAGACAAAACCACATACATCTTGAGCATTTGAACAAAGTATGAATCTTGAGAAGAAAAAGTAGTCCTTTCTATTACTGTAAAAAGTCTTTTACATAGGCCAATAAAACTCTGTTTTTTCATAAACATCCAACCCCTATTACATAGAAGATTCAGCTATATATAACATCCTTATTCTAACTAATCGATATTCCTCCTCCCGCATGAGGGGAATTCGATTCTGCCTATGATGACACCTGCTAACTTTTAACTAACTAATAATTACAGCTGACTATTAATTGACAGCGCTGGAATCCTAAAACAATTAAAATTTTGATTCTACTAGATCTTCTAGACTTCTAAATCAAATAGGACTCGAATTCTATAACAGCCTTGATCTTCAATCATTTTCGTTCTCTGACATTTGGAGTTTGGCTGAGATAGTTGTGATGAATCTTTAATGCTCCATGTTTGTCTTCAATGACACATCTTTTCTGTTACCCTGAAACATAGGCCCCTGTTTGTCGGTCCTTGATGTGTTGTTCCATTTTGGTCGTCCAACACTAGAAAGCAGATAACTAAGATCCAGTTGTTGATTCTTCATGAGGGATATGCACCTTGGTCTTAGCAAATGTGTTCTTCCAATAATATCCTCTGACTTCGCATAACCCAGCTGTGCAAGAATACTTCTAACCTCTTCTTCTGAGATGCCTTAATGACAGAAATGACTCTGTCTGTGACTTGAGACCTGTCCAAAAAGGTGCCCTTCGCTTCTTCATAGTTCCTTTGATGTTTCGTAGAAAATCTGTCAATTGATTTCCTCTTTTCCTTTCCGCAAGTGAAGCTGCCACACCAGCATATATGTGCACAGCAGGAAGATTGAATTCATAGATTATTTTAAAAGTTAGATCAAAATTTTTTCCTCGACAAGAGTCTCAGCAACTTCAGATCTTCTTCTGAAAGTTTCAGGATCATTGGGATTTCCAAAAAGAGAATGCTTCCATGGAGGGCCATCCGCATCATTGAAAAATCGCACTACATCCATCTGATGAGCAACATACTGAACATCTACAATATTGCCACTGCGAGAAGCAACCTGGAAAGCACTTTTTAAACGACCACACACCACACATGCCAAAACCTTCCTGTGGCTACTCTTTAGCATATTTATAAGCTTGTCTGGCCGTTCTTATGTTTATTAGCAAATACATTAATAGCTGCCCCGAGCACCTGGTCCCAGCCACCATCATCAACACATATACGGACTGTTATAGCCACGCTCTATATCTGGAAGTGATCTGCTGTTCAAATCGAAAGCCTTTGATCCAGGATGTTTAACACAACCACATATTGCGTTCACTTTATTATATTCAAGATCTTTTCAAACTTATCTCACATTGTTCCTAGGTCCTCCCTTCATGAAGAGTGGTCACTCTGTAGCCCACTTTATCAAGATGCTTTGCTAAAGAATCAACGGTCTTCTTTGCGTTGATAAAAACAATTGTTGTCTTATCTCCCAAGTCATTTAACAATCTCTCTAGTCTTGACATCTTCTCACCGTCCTTCAACATCATCACATGTTTAGTTATAAGTTCAGTTTCTTTGCCAGCAGGACCTATGGTAACCGCAACAGGATTTCTACGATACTTGCGAGCTAACCGTTCCACATTAGGTGGCATTGTTGCACTGAAAAGAAACATAGAAGCTTTTCTTGATGATGCACTGCCATCATCAGATATGTGAACCTGTTCATTGTTTCTCTCTACTAGATGAACCGTAGATTTGGAATCCTTGTCAATTTGCTTAATCGCAACCAACCACCTTCGTAGTGCCTGGACCCTCTCGATTCCCCAATCAAACAGAGCAACCTCTTCCAATCTTCTCACAACAAGTTTGAAGCTATTTGGGTTTCGTACAGAGATACGATCTTGGAAGAGTTCGGCCCCTTCAACGACGGCTTGGCCAGCATGTTGAACAACGGTTCCGGCATAGTTTTTTTTTTTTTACCATGTCTTGTAATTGTGAAGTGTCATCATCCATTGCTCCACTAGTCTGTGAGACTGGAGCCATTGCTGCTTCAATATCCCATATGAACCCTTCACGACCAAGACCTCCTGAAGCAACAATATTGCTATTTTTTGATGCTGCTGCAAGGCATGTAACATAATCAGAATGTTGACGAAGAGTTCTGGTGCAGACACCATCAGAGAAAGGATGCCAGGTCTTGAGAGTAGTGTCTAAAGAACAAGAAACAAATCCTCTATATATCCTCTTTTCGTCCAGCTCCTCATCCTCATTCTCAGGCTTCAAGTTGCTTGAAGGTATAGCATCTAAAACTCCAACAACTTGTGACTCAAAACCCATGTCAATCATGCGATCTGCTTCATCCAGAACAACATAGTTACATTGATTCAGGACAACATATATTCTTTCAAGACAATCAAGCAGACGACCAGGTGTTGCTATTACAATTTCACACCCTTGGCGCAATTCGAATCCATTTGACCCGGCAACACTAATTTTTTCCATATCTTGAGAAATATAAGCCCAAAAGCACAATCTTGATAGAGACAAAACAAGGGACTTTCATCCACAGGAACCTGTAAAGGGACTACCACTAGAAGATGAAACAAGAGTCTGATGAAACAGGTATCATGATGATCCATAATGATAGAAGAATACGACTTTTCAGAACCATTAAGACCATTTTATGAACTGTACGAAAAGAACTCTGAAACTGTAAACTCTTTCATAACCATTCATACCAG
>APFE031324409.1:83384-120929 GCA_000404065.3 Pinus taeda | reverse complement strand
GGGAACATTATTTGTCTATGCATATTTGCCAGAACTTTCATCTTTGGATGTCTCAGCTTCATTTGTGTACAAGCTGGGATCTTAAATAGCTTAGTGCATCTGGGATCTGGTTCTGCATCTGTAGAGCCAAACATATCTTAAAACATAGTTGTGAAATATGACGACTGTTGGGTTCTTCCAAGCGTTCTAATATAGAAAGAGCTCTCAAGTAATCACTTGCAGAAGTCTGAAAATCCTCTCTTTCCAATGATGTATCTTCTAAGGCACTATACCACGACCAGCATCTTCTAAATCTTGATATGCTTTCCTTCTTATGATTGGCACCTTATTCAAAAGCCACCTTTCTATTAACCTCAGCTGTCATTGACAGTGGAACTGATTGAGGACTTTTATCCTGGTTAACAAGCTTTAAAAATCTCACTAGAAGGCAAGCAAGCCTGTAGCCATAACTCAGATGAATTACAAACTTCACCATCAATTTGCTGAAACAGGCTTTTCTATGCATATATCATATTCCCACAGAACTCATAGGAGACAAAAGTGATATGGGTGAGCAATGGTTTCAGACAAATCCCCAATTCCGTAGCGCAGCCAGTGCAAATTATGAATTATGCGCTACTGAAATCACCTAAACATTTTGCGCTGCGAAACTGCTAAAAGGGTTCATGTGCTTATTTGCAGACATTTAGCATCGAAATTTTGTCAGTGATAACAGAAGCATTGGAAGTAAGAGCATTAGATTCCTTTTAAACATTGTATTTATTTCAACTGTGGGCCAAAGAATTGTCATACTATAGAAATGATTTGTTTCTATGAAGAAATTACTTGATTTTTCTTCCTATAATGTTGGTTACCTCAGAATGTTGATTTCATTGTAAGATCTAGTACCTTGTGAAGTATATTTAGGATATTTTTCGGTTAAGTTTTGTAACTATTCAATCATCACTGGTTTGAAGAATGAAAAGCATTTTCTTTCTTTGGTAATACCTAATCTCTGAGTGAGAATAAGGCTAGCAAATTTTTTACTCTTATTGGTATGGAGAGTGAAAGTGTTTCTTCCTCTGTTATTGTTTGAATATACAGGCAAGAACCTTTTGACATACTATTGTTGTGTTGAACTTGGCATTGCAGGAATTTGACAAGACTTCCAGGACTTTTGATGAACTGACAATCGTATTATGTTTTTCTGGTATGAAATATGATCCCTTGAAGCTTGTTAACATAGATAAACCCTAATCATTAGGTAAACTCAAAATCTCTAAGGATTATTGAATGAAGTACAAGCTTTGAAAATTTTCAATCTATGGAGGAGAAATTGTGAACCTCAGAAACTCTATTGTCTAGATTACTTGGGAAGTTAGGCAATGATCTTGATTTGTGTGATCCTGCACTTGTATACACTTAGTGCGGGAACTGATTGAAAAAGGATTTGTTGGGTAATTGTTTGATGGATTGATATAGGATACTTTTTTTCCAACATTTCTTTTGTAAGTGGGATCATTGTCCTCGAGATTGATTTGAAGCAGATTATTGGTTGAAACATGACAAAAAATTGAGTAAGATAGAGTTTTTCTTGAACACACTATAGTTGTATTTGGTTGATTGGGTTTGCACACAATAGTTACTTCTATAGATAATTTATTTGATGATATTTGGAGACATGTTTGAGTTATCTTTTTAGGTGTTGTTTACATTCATAGTAGAGTAATTTTAATCTACAGTTGAAAGGAAGGGAGGATTGAATTCAAGAATTTTAATAAAGATTTTATTTTGAGTCGAGAGTCATGTTTGGCATTAGCAAAGCTTGTATTGTCTAGGATCTATATGTTCATTTTGACAGTCTTTACATTTGATTGGTCAATGCTCATGTTTTCCAAATTGATTAATAGTTAGCGTTTGTTCTTTGATTGTTACTAGTTAGCATTTACTTATTCAATTGCCAATAACCAGGGTTTACTCACAATTGTTGATGGATCACAAGATTACTGTTTATGGTTTCATTTCTAAAGATTGTTTTTGGGTACAGGATTAGAACAAGGATTAACTACTGTAGGAATTTGAAGGTATAAGAAGTTTTTTCGAGGTTTTGTTTTGCAGGTTGTTGAAGTCTTTCTTTGGAATCTCCAGTGTTGTGCCTCTAAGTTCACGAACCCTGGATTGATAATTAAATGTTGGTCCATTAATCCACCATATGTTAGAGCCAACAGTCCCTAGCACGAATTCTACATTGGCATAGATATGTGAAATACTTTCTCAATGGTTCCTCACACACGCCCCTAACACCCCCTATGCACATCCCTTGCACAAGATCTCTCACACTATTTACAAATAGCACATTAATTCCCTACACTGTCATGCTAAATTTTTGGTTGCGGTCTCCTCTACAACTCTACATCCACCAACACTCTCTACACAACATGGATCTAGGAGACCCCCACCTAGATACATGTCAGTCTTTATTTCCATGAGCATGTTTGTCTTGTGACAGCGCCCTGTCCACAAGCCTTGGTCTTCATTCGCTTTCTTTTATTATCCATTGGTTATCTCCCAACTAATGCCTTCACCTTTAACCTTGATGATGACTTGCGCTAATAACCCTCACCCATGTTGCTTGTTCCAACCATCTGTCGCGACTTGTAACTTGACAACTGACAGCTACATTGTGTGGCTCAACCCTATTTTCTACCTGCTCTTGTTTCTTTAGCAATGTTATTAGCCCTGCCTACATCAACTACCTCTTTGGGCTCTGCCCCTACATAATCGCCTATCATGGCAATTATGCAAACTTCTCTCTCTACTCGACTATGGTCGGTGGCTATGTCATCCCGCTTTTCCTCTGTGGCCTTTCAACCAATTCCCTACCACTCGTCCTATTTCCATTGATGGGTTGTTGTTGACTTAGTTTTTCTAGTGATTTCTCTATCACTCCTCTCGACAACTCTATGTATCGACTCCCCCTATCTGGTCTCTTTCCACTACTATAATAGCTTTGGGCAGTTGTCGACCACTCAATCGCCTATCTACCACACCCATCTTTTTCTTTTTCTTTTTTCAAAGAAAATAAAAATAAAACTTGTGGCCATACTTAATTTCTTTTATTTTTAAAACTTTCGCTTTGAACTAGGTTTTCAACCTCATATAATATTTTTTTTCGCCATACAATCGCTACCGAACCTAGTCCCGATGATCTATATATGATTCTAGCTTCCTAGATTGAGAGATCATTAGTTGTGATACCATATTAGAATTCTTGAAAACCTAGCACGTGACACTTAATTCTTAGTAAATTAACAATCTACTAATTAAATGCACAACTAGGTTCATTAACACAAAAACTCAACATAATCAAACTTTACCAATCTCAATAAGAAAAAGTGTCATTACAGATTCTTGCATCAGAGTTCTTCATTAAATTCTTAAGAACTTAATTGGGCTCCCTTCCTGGGAAAATGGCCTAATGAAACACATACAACACTAGATTTGATCTAATTGATCAAGCCCTCCTTGGCTAATCTAGATCTCCTTGTTGCCCCCCTTCCTTGGACAACCCACACTCACTAAGATGCCTCTCTCAATATTTTGGTGTTGTATGGTGTGTCTTCTCCTTCTCCTTAGCCTTGCTTTTATAACTTTACATTAAGTCAAATCCCTAACCCTAATCTCCAACGTGACTGACAGCCAAGATTAAATCTTGCCTCACTTGAGATTAAGGGTTGAGATTAAAACATAATCATTAAAATAAATAATTTACTTTTCCTAAGTTTACTTTAGTTCAATAAGCCAACATAATAACTATGTGCTTTTCCTAAGTTAAACTAAGTTACAATAACAACTTGCTCATACTTGAGCAAGTGTTCTAAGAAAATTGTGGGCAACTTTTGCACACCTAGACACTTAGTCTTGTTCAGAAGTACCTTCTCGAGCTACAAACATCAATAGAGATCATAAACAGAGTGCACCATATACTTTCAATGGGAGTATTAGGCTTATAATGCAAAATAGTCAAACCCAAGCCAAACTAAATCATTTAACAAGATATCATAGTCAGTCATATTAATGTAAACTACATAAGTAAAGTTGCATACCTTCAACCCAAGTCAAAATTCTTGCTACCAAGGTCCTCCATAGTCTGTATAAGGCTCCCTCAAGTCCATTACCCACCGACCGCAATGACAAAGTGGTTCACAAGACCACTAGCTATACAGTTGAGCTTCTCTAAGTTGCAAATAGAGAAAATGAAACCCTAGTCTCAACCCTAACAACTTCAAGAGTGATAACTAAGTTGGCATCTTGCACCATTAAATGTACCACCAACCTTATCAAGATTATGGGCTGCATGGCATCCACATCCCATGTCCACTATATAACTTTACAACTTTTGTCATGGATATATTTGTCATGCTCTATTTTTATAACCATCCAACCATGCTTTATGATCTATATATTAAACTTTTATAAAACACCATATAATCTATTTATATTATAAGAGTTTTCCCAAAGCGCAATGAGTTCAATCAATGAGATGTGATTATCCCTTATTATATATCTTCATAAAAACCCTTACAACCATGTCTTTATTAATTTTTTGCAACGTAATACCCTTCATATATGCCAAATATTCTATGTAACATGTGATGTAAAACCAAGGCGCTTTATCATTTATGCCAAAATATATGTGACTTCAAACAATCTCAAACCATGTAACATGTAATGTTCTTGCTAATGAGATCTTATCTACTTTAGTTTATGTTCAACATAAGAAATATCAAGCTTTGCAAGAAATTTCTAAGATATATAACAAGTCATTCATAGATGAGTTGACACTTAATGAAAATCGGTGCTTTACGATTATCATCATCAAATTAAGCTCTAACACCATTCATTGTTGTTACAAAGGATACAAAAAAGTAAATGATGTTTTACAAAGATAATGGGCTTCCTAGATATTTAATGGTCATTGGCTAAAAATTGCAAAACTTCATCAACGGATTATATACGCAACGAAACCAAAAATAAAGGAAGAAGCTTATATCAATCATTGTGCCAAAGCTTTCCTTGTAGTGGAACTTGACATAACATAGGATAGGAGTTGGATCCTTAACTTTGGTCCATGCTTATGGAGAAAGTTCAAATTATGCTTGAATCCCTAAACTTTGAACTTCGACCATCTTTAGACTCCCTCTCCATAGCATCTTTCTAAATAAGATTGTTTAACCTACCTTTGAATTTGTTAGGTTATGATTTGCTAAGTGATATTTTAAACACCTTAGGCAAATTCCATTTCATAAGTGAGGACACAAAGCACCATCGCATTACAACACACCTATTTTTGTAGACATGGAGCAAGGGCTCTACAACATAAATCAAGCTAAGTGCAAAGACAATATATGGACTTGAAAGATAGATTATGAACAAGTCATCGTACAGTACAAGGCATACTTTGAAATAAAGCACATTGTTGGTCAATGTACCAACATATCAAAGGCCAGGAATTAAAATAAATCTCATTGAAAACCCACTCGGAGGGATGGGGCAATGAAGGCTCATCATTTTAGTAGCAACAACCCTTTGGCATCCACCCAACATGTGCAACCCTTACTCAAGTAGGGAAGTCTCCCTCACCACTGACCTCTACCACATAATTATTTGCAACATCCTTTAGGCAACAAGGGTGCCTAACTCACCTACCCCATAGAGCACAAAGTCTTCCTTGATCATTCCCTAGACTTGAGTGAGTTGGGATGATCAAGGCTTGGAAGAAGAAACAAATCATGGTATCTTGGAGCCTCACAAGCCCCTCTAGATAAAGAGAGCATTGGTCAAGAACAAGCAAAATGGTAACAACAACATATAGTCACACCTATTTGAGGCCCAAGGGAGGAATGGACAATAATAGCTAAGAAAAGAGATGGCATCCAATCTAGACAACTAATGATGTAAGAAATTGACACAAAGGCTATTTTAAGCATCATTTTTTTTTTGCATTATTTATGCTCCCAATTCATTTGCCTTTATCCATGTAAACCAAGTTTTGAATAATCTACTAGGAAAAGATTAAGTTCAATGCTTGGCATTGTCCCAATGTATTTAGCATTGTCAAACTCACTATTTTGTGATCCTTTCTCTTGCATATAACTCTTTATTGTACCATTTCACCGGGGGTGTTTTTAATATCAAATTCTAACCATAATTATTAAAATCATATATGTATCTCTTTTAGCCCTTTAATTGGGCAATGAAAATACTCATCACTCAAACTTCACAATCTAAAACAAAAATAAATACTAAGAAGTCACTTAGTCCCTATCTTTTTGCAATGTCAATATGCATGTGGCAAGTAGGTAGGGTGTATACTTTCAAGGCACATGCATTGAATCATTGACAACACCTATGCGGTTTTATAAGAGCCTTGGATTTATATTACACTATAATAAGTAGACTTGTCTTTGATCAATGGTTATTAATACACTCATTCCTTTGTTGTTTTTACAATATGATTGAATTGTAATTCATAGCATGAAAATACCTTGCAAAAAGCTCATAAAACTTCTATATTGAAATATCATTCCAATGCTAATTATTTCAAAGGTTTCATTATTGTTCTCAAAGTTTACAAAATGCATGCTAATATAACAAATATTTGAGATCTAAATAAAGTGATCAATTAAAGGTTCCATTCTCAAGCAACATAAGGGCCATACATAATCCACACTCTTAATGAAATTAGCACAAGTGTATCCATAAATTGTTAAGCTACTTTGGCATGACAATGTTATCATATAAAACAAATCTATATCATGCTTACCACTAATAAGGTCTAGAAGCATGACTTGACTAGTTTATATTCAAAAGCTTACCCTCAAGCTCTAAGGTCCACATAATGATTAGCGAAATTGGTACTCTATCAATTTGCTAATATCACCCCTACATGCCACTTGAGTGTGGCTATTATTATATCAAAGACTTCAAACTCTCCCATGTCATCAAGTGCTTGTGTCAATTAATATTTCAAATATTGTACTGGTGAGACAATGTAAAATAGAGAAGAACACTAATGTTATCTACCATACTAGGGGTTAGTTCGTGCTCAAATCAAACATCTCTATCTGAATTATGCACACTTTAAAAAAAAATGGTGAATAAATGAAAATTTTAATGCCCTAAGCCTATATTACACCTCATTACAATTGGTACCATTACTCATAGCTACCACACTAATTTGATTTTGCCTTTTTTCCCAAATTATGGTGTAACTAGAAAATAGTAGTTTCAATATTTAGTTTTAATATACGAAAATTTTCAGAATGCACAAATAATAAAAAGCAGTGAATTGGATTAGAGCTTTCGCAATAACTTTGAGTCAAATCAATTGGACTACCATAACAAAAATATAATTTTGCAACAAACAGAGACTAAAAAATTGCTAATTATGAAATTTGTTAAAGGAAAAATTTGTGATGACAAATACCGCGATCCAAAAGCTAAAAAATCATATAATTTTTAAAAACTACGTTAAAAAAAGTATCATATAAAATAATTTTAGTATAATATGCAACAATATATTATCATGACAATAATTTTATAAGTCTATGATAGTGCATGAATGTATTTTACAGGTGCCAAAAGTTTATTATGCAAAATTATATACAAATTTTCCTACTTACACAATATCCAAAGCATTGGAAACCACTAACCACAATTTAAAATTGGGGCAATCACTCGCAGATAGAGAAATAACTTGCATAACTAGCCTTGAATTCATATTATAATTTACACTTACACACTTAAAAGTGTGTGAATAACAAGGTAGATAAAGGTGCAACTTGTGATGCAAAAACTATTCTTTAAATGCTTTGTAACTTGGCTTGGGGTTACATTATGCCACTTATGAAAGATTATGTTTGTTAGGTATGTAGTGAATTCTCAATTGTGTTGCTCATCAGTTGGCTGCATGATGAAATTATTTTCCTAAAATATGGAAGCATAAGAATTTCCCAAATGGTGAACTATGGCGAACTATGTTATATATAAAACATATGGTGCAACTATGAAAGAGAAAATTAGCTGAAAGAAGAAAATAAATAATGCTAATATACAAATGAACTCCCAAAAGTGCCAGAATACATTGGGCATTTCATAAAATGCCATCAAATGAAGGTGGGAATGAAAAGCACTTTCTCCTCAAATATACAAATGAACTCCCAAAAGTGCCAGAATACATTGGGCATTTCATAAAATGCCATCAAATGAAGGTGGGAATGAAAAGCACTTTCTCCTCAAATATACAAATGAACTCCCAAAAGTGCCAGAATACATTGGGCATTTCATAAAATGCCATCAAATGAAGGTGGGAATGAAAAGCACTTTCTCCTCAAATATCCAACATGTGCCCATATACTAATTGTGATTATCATGAATCCTAACTCATAAAATTATGGAAAATTAGGAAAACTGATTTCTAATCTTTTCTTAAAAAAAACCGCAATTTTACAATTTCAAATTATAAAAAATGAATTTGAAAAATATATATGTAAATTTAGTATTTAATATTAATTTCAATCTTCTGACCAATAATGTGTTTTTGAAGGAAAAAGAAAAAAAAAACAAAAACAAAATCTAAATTAAATTTAACAATGTATTTTTTTTTTAAATAATATAATCTAAATTAAAATTCAATATGTAGCATATTGATGTAAATACTTGGTTAATAGTGCTATACATGACAATGTGTTTAATTTAATTTGAAAAAGAAAAACCAGAAAAACACAAAACCGTCCAAATACTTTCTTGTATATAACCTTTCAAATCTACCATATTGCATAATTTATATTTTTCATTTGCAAGTTGGTTTTTGTGCTTTCTTAATATTATTGTGTCACATTTGTATCTGTGACAATGCACTCGGTCCTTTTTTAATGTCCTTGGCCCTTACGGTTTGCGGGACACAGGTTCACTTATATGTATAGATTGAATTCCCTTAAACTACGTGCATGTCTCCAGAAGTCGACTATGGCTATCTTTTACGACATAAAGAACACTTCTCCTTTGAGACTGAAAAATTCTAATCAAATTATGCATATTGGATTCTATTGCTCTATCATGGTCAATACCTCATAATTCTTATACCTAAAGCAGATACACGTCCAATCGGATGGTTAAAGCTTAGCTCCCATCTTCGTCCATGAACCTGGAAAATATCTCACTAGCAACAAAATAATAGAATTTCGCAGTGCAAACTGATGCATTCCTTACCAAGGATTTTGTTACACGGTTATATGGCTCTGTCAAGTGCTGCAGTAACCGGAGAAAATAATCTATAAAAAATTATCCAGGTGACGATACAAATTGGCCACATGTAGACAGATTATTAGATTTCCAAACCACCATAGAATAACTCTGAATTTAGTTCAGTTTTGCAGAAACTGCCAACTATCTGGTATGTTTTGTCTGAAACAGGTAGTTGGCCCAAAAAAATAGGACTCAACAGATTTTTTGCCGCTTTTTTTAAAACATTGGCAGCTGAAGCAAGTCAGTTACTAGGGCCGAATTTTTGCCCCGGATTTTCTAGATCATTTTTTAAGATTGGCAATTTTTTTTCTAAGTCGTCCAAATTTTTGTTGAGTTTTTCCTGAGTTCACGATTCCAGCCCCTGACCATTTTTTTGCCTTGTCCTAGTTCTGCTACACTGGAATTTACATTTGAAATATGTTACAATTTTTTCGACACAGTGCCAACGAAGATCATGATCAGAATCCACCTTGTAGCTCAACCCCCAATACCAAACTGCAAGAAGCAACAGGAAACATCAGAGGCTTTATGTCAAGGTATTTCTACCAGGAGTAAAAATATATCAGTCAAGTTCTACCATAATTCTATGCCCTTCTCAAATGTACAATTGTACCAATAATAAATTAGTGCTGTTCTCAGGAACAAGAAAATTATATGAACCAAAAAACCTTGAATGTTTATGCCCATTAGCAACATGCCAACATCATAAGCACATTGCTGTCCATTGCCATTATTAAACATGTGCTGGAAAAATCATACATACAACAATCACACCTACACGGATGGCTTGCGAACATTGGGCATCTCATGACCACCTTTCAGGATATTTCTATACAATACATTTGCTGCATTCCCAACTCCACCGCGGATGCTTTGTCCAAACTTGGCCTCATGGCTCCACAAGATGGTTTTCAAAGACTGCTGGAGATTGACCATATCACACACGACGCAGGATTCCTCCCATTTCCATCATGGGAAGTCTCATCGGCTTCGTGTCTTTCTCGGCACAGTCAAAGTTCTCTATGCTGCACTATTTTGATTCTCCTACTACATATTTTCTGAACCTGAATCATATGTATTTGGGTCTCTAATTTCGTGTTTTGTCTTCTCACTATGATGCTTAAATTGTTACTACATGTGGATACACATGTCTGATTACTGGGATGCTATTTTGCACCAGGGTGGATCATTTTGACAATCTGGCTGTCTATGACACTGGGCTGATTTTCTGGATGAGCATATGCCCCAAATATTTTGAAAGATATACTCGTTTTATTTTACATTAATACCAGCGTTTTTTTCATTCTGAAAAAAAAAATATAATTAGTAACTCTATGCTTTACATAACCCTATTTCAAAAACAATGCCCTCGATTTCATAATGAAAACATGGGAGATAAAAGCACAAAGATACACTGAGCACCTTCACTAGCTGAAGATGATTAGGAGAGGCTTGGGCACTCTCAATTCTCCTTTTCAAATCTTCGATCTTTTTGGCCTCGTACTCTGAATTCTCTGTCTCATTAGCTGTCTCCCCAAGTTCTCGATATAAGGCTAAAACATAAAATCACACAAACACCCAAAATCATTCAAAATTTATGAAAGAAAGCAACAGTTTAACGATTTCTGCATCATCCCAATCACCTAAGAATATGAAGTTTAGATTTATCATTTCCTCTACCCACTGTCAGGTAAATCAATATGCATTGCCATTGACAAAAGAAAGTATACCTGTCAGCTCAGCAAGCACACCAATCTGTGTTGGAATGTCATGCAGAGCCTTTGCTAACGTTAAAGAAGACTTCAGGATATCCCGTGCCTGCCCGATATCATGAAGAGCAAGTGCTAAACTACCTAGGACTGTCAAATACTGGGAAACAAGCTGAATGTTACCAAGGTTCTTGTGGGTAATCTTCAATCCATTTGCCAAGCGTATTCTGCAAAAGACAGTGATGCAAGAATGAATCTTAAATTCAAGTGCTAATTTAAGTGTATCAGAGTGAGCACCAAAATCCTTTATAGCAGTTTAGGAAGCAATTAATCGTACTATATTCATTTTTTTCAATCATGAATATGGCTAGCCAATAGAGGCGGCAGACCAAAGATTTTTAGCGAGGTCACTTTGACGAGAGACAATGTTGATTAACAAGATTGAAAGGATAATAAAACATATTAAACGACATCCAATAAAAAACTACACAAAAATCCAGTGATAATGAAGGCACCAGTAACTGTAGCATCACTTTGCAATAATTTATAGCAGTAACAATAAATTCAGTTCTCAGGTTTTGGGAGTTAGGATCATTGTTTGCATAAATTTTGGGTAAACCGTGTTAGTTTTTGTAGCATCGGATGTGTTCTAGCCACGAAATTTGGTGGAGAGGTTAGAATACATGAGATCTCCAAAACTCAGTAATCGTTTCTAGAAATTCCACCTAGAGATGACATAATTAAATTATTACCCTATTTTTTAATGTTTTCTAAGTCTAAACTTGGGAAAACTGGTTATTTAGTCATAATTAATTAAGTCAAGGTGTGAATCATCTAGAAACTCACGGATCGACTCCAAGATGATCCTATCCATTGATTAAGATTTAAAATTGGTCGTTGGTGCTCTAATAGTGGCTTATAAGAGGAAGTTGATGGGCACTTGGAGAAGACACACCAAAACACCAGAAGTTCGATTCTCTTGGCAAATCGATTTCCAGTGTAGCAACACTCAGTTGCCAGAGAGACAGAAATCGAAGTAGTGAATGATGGGCAGGGACAGTGAGTCTAGAGGAGATTTTCCAAATCTGGAGAGTCAGCTATAGGAGGCCCGAGTTTCCTCAGTGACGCTGCGCAGAGGCAGCATAGAGGCTTCACATGCAAAGTTCAATTTGGCCAGACAGAGGATCGATTCAGTTGCTGGAGGACAGGAAGATTTCCGGAAGGGAACAACAAGTCATTCTCACAGACTGGATTGGGCAACAGATTGATCAGTTGCAATTCCAGGCAAAGCCTATCAGTGGTTGTGCAAGCTTAATGCAGGGGTTTCGTGGAGCCCATTCAAAGCCAGTTTCGGAGCTAGATCAGTATCAGGTGAGACAAAATTTGTCTCACTAATTTTTGTGGTCAGTTTCTCCTGTAGTGGATTGTTAGTTTGTGCATCCAAGTTGTACTCAAATTTTCACTGCAACTTAATAATAAAAACCCTCACTGTTGCACCGGTTTTCCCAAGTTGGGTTTTTCCAAGAACAATTGTCCAAAAATAATGGTGTCAATTTTATTGTTTGTGTGCTAGAATTTTCTCAGTTTCTAGCGCTATTATTTCTGCAGTATTTTATTTGCGAAGTTTGCAGTGTGATTAATTTGGTATTTGCCATAGCAAATAAATTGTTAAATTAATTAACAATTAGAAGAATTAATTCCAGTTGTTGCAATAGGATTTCAGTTGTGGAATTTTCACATGGTACCAGAGCAAGGAAGTTCAGAAGTGAAAAAAGGAAGTTGTTGTTTAGAAGGAGCAACGGACCGAAACTCCTAGAGGCAGTGCAATGCTCAGATAGGCAGGCCGAATTATTGAGCAGAAAATTCGATTTTCAATTGCATGGTTGCAAAAAAGTCGAATTACCCGGGTTAGTGATTACAGCAATGAGAGGGAGCAACAGCAGCACAGATTTTCGCTGAGCAGATTCCTTGGTTGAACGCAGAGGCGTTTGCAGCAACAAAACCAACGTCGGGTGGAAGAGAAAAGCACACACAGCAGAGATAATTTCTCTCAAGAACTTCAAATCTCAGAATTTCAATTTTTCTAGGCAAATTGGCAGTAGCAGCTAGCAAATTTGCACATTCCAAAAGGGAATGTGAGTAGTAGAGCAGTAGCCAAGTAGAAGGAAAGAAAGGGTTTTCGACAGTTTCTGAGATGGCCAAAGTGGGACTTAGAGATCAGGATAGGTTGGAGGGTTCCTCCTACTATGTCATCTAGAAGGCCAAAATGTCCCTCCTGCTAGATGAACATGACCAGAAGCTCTACATAGACAGTGTTGTAGCAGTTCCCCGAGATGCAGATCAGCTAAAGGAATACAAAAGGGAGATGGTGCGGGTGAAGCAGGTGATCCTGGATGGAGTCCAGGGTCATATAGTCTTACACATAGTTGGCAAGGACACTGCCAAAGAGATGTGGGATGATCTCTACACACTATATCAAGGCACTTCTGAGCAACGAAAGATGTTCCTGGAAGAGAAGTTGAGATGCATCAGAATGCAGAAGGGGGAAGGCATAGATCCCATCCTGACCAAGATTCAGGAGGTTTGAGACAAACGTGTCGCTATTGGGGTAGCGTCTCAAAAAACAAGCTAGTTATATTCGCACTGAACAGTGTCTTTGAAGAGTAGCAAGTTTTTGTCCAAAGTATATTGGGCAGAGACAAGCTATCAGATTGGGATAGGATGTGGGCCGATTTCTAGCAAGAGGAGTTGAGGCGAGCTCTGTTAAAGAGCTCCATTAATGGCAGTAGTAGCAGCGGATCGAAGGTGGTGAAAGAGGAGTAGAATGTGGCCCTCGCATCAAAGGGTCTCAATCAAGGGCAAGAGGAACAAAGAAGGAAGAAGGACCTGCCAAAAGTAAAATGTTTCAGATGTGGTGAACTCAGTCACTACAGCACGCAATGTCCTCTTAGGAAGGACAAGTCGGAGAAGCAGGTCTAGTAGGCAACGTCAGCTGAGATCGACAAGTTGTCCTCCAAGTTGGAGGAAGACTTCGCGATGTTGGCAACCATACCTTCAGGAGTGAGGTGGGGTGACTTGGAGTTGTAACCCCAGAGAGCTACAGATTGTGTAGAGTCCTTGAGAAGTCCACCTCATGGATCATTACCTAGCTACAGTGGCCCACAATATTCAGTAGCAAGATGGATCAGTGGCAGTTGGTGCAGCCAGTAATAGAGTGAGTTGCATACTAGTAGCAGTCAAATGTTGGGGAGCGCAATGCAGTGTTGATAGCTGAGCAGGTGGCTCAATGCAAAGTTAGCAGAAACGCAGATTCTTCAGTGACAATGCAAAGGCTAGTAGCAGTCAAGACTCTGGAGACAGATGCATCATACTAAAAACAGTTGATTCAGTGTTTTGGATGTTTTCAGTTGCAGTGTGTTGATTTGGAGTAGCATCGAATGTGCTCTAGCCATGAAAATTGGTGGAGAGGCTAAAGCACATGAGCTCTCCAAGACCCGGAAATGGTTTGGGCAGATTCTAACCGGTTTGGGAGATATTAAAATAATTACCTATTTTTATGGAGTTCCTAAGTCTAAACTTGGGAAAAATAAAATATTAATGGGTATTAATATAAAACTGGGTTAGAAGGTTCCAAAAGTCATGGATCAAGCCAAATCTAATCTTAGCCATTGATTAGAGATTTAATCTCGGTTGTTGAAGGACCAACAGGAAAAGTATAAGAAGAGGCTTGAGGGTTAGTTGGAGAACACACTGAGAGAGACCGGTCAGTTTGATTTCTGGAGCAGGGTTAGCTGAGAAATTTTAACTAATGGTCTGGAAAGCAGTAGGAGGCAACAAGTACGTAACAGAGAGTTGAGAACAGCACCAGGGGAACAGCACAGAGGTCGAAGAGGTAGACGCAGAGCCTCTCAGGCAAATGCAAAGGCTGCAAACTGCGTAGTCACTGGAGGGCCAACGTGGGTGAAGCAGAGAGGCCCAGTGCTGACACAAAGAGGCAGGGGCAGACACAAAGGGTCTAGGAGCTACGCAGAGGTCAACCAGGCTAATGCTGAGACTAGGGGAAATGCTAAAGAATTTTCTCTTTGTTGGGTAAGCCAATTGGCACCCAGTTGTACTGAAGAATTGCTGAATAATAAAATCCTCCCTTACTGCACCATTTTCCCACATTGGGTTTTTCTGGGGACTGATTGTCCAAAATATTTGTGTCGATTCTTGTGCATGTGTTTGTTTCTGTATTATGATGTGATATCTGCAAAGAATTTATTTTAATGCTTACTGAAGGATTTTCATAAAATAACTTATCGGGAAATAAGTAGGTAAAATAAATAAGTTGTTGCAGTGATAGAATTTTCACATAGTGGTTGCAGTCGCAACAGCAACAGATGAGAGGTAGTTGCAGTGCAGATGCAGAGTTGGTAGCAATATGGCAGTGTCAGCAGTAGCATAGATGCAGTATCAGAGTTGCACAGTGGTTGGTGGGCAGTATGGCCAGAGTCCAGACATCAGCAACGTGACAGAGGTGATACAGAGAGGTGGTGTTGTGGCAGGATGTGCAGCACTAGAGAGAGAACACAGTCCTTGCTAAGAGGGAGTGTTAGTTTATGTAGCATCGGATGTGTTCTAGCCACGAAATTTGGTGGAGAGGCTAGAATACATAAGATCTCCAAAACCTGGAAATCGTTTGTGGAAATTCCACCTAGAAATTACTTAATTAGATTATTAACCTATTTTTTAATGTTTCCTAAGTCTAACCTTAGGAAAACTGGTTAATTAATCAAAAATAATTAAGTCAAGGTGCGAATCATCTAGAAACTCACACGGATCGACTCCAAGATAATCCTAGCCATTGATTAAGATTTAATCTTGGTCGTAGGTGCTCCAACAGTGGATTATAAGAGAAAGTCAATGGTCAATTGGAGAAGACACACCAGAACTCCAAAAGTTCGATTTCATTGGCAAATCGATTTCCAGAGTAGCAGCCGTCAATTGTCGGAGAGCCAGAAATCAAAGCAGTGAGTCCTCGCAGGGACAATGAGTCTGGAGGAGATTTTCCAAATCCGGAGAGTGAACTACAGGAGGGCCGAGTTTCCTCAAGTGAGGTTGCGCAAAGGCAGAGTTCGATTTGACCAAACAGGGGGTCAATTCAATTGTTGGAGGTCGGGAAGATTTCTGAAAGGGACCAATGAGTCATTCTCAGAGGCTGGATTGGGAAGACGGCTTGATCAGTTGCAGTTCCAGGCAGAATGTACCAGTGGCTGCACAGGGTTGACACAGAGGTTGTGGAGCCCATTCAGAGCCAGTGTCGACGCTGGATCTATGCCAGGTGAGACAAAATTTGTCTCACTAATTTTTGTGGCCAATTTCTCTTGTAGTGGATTGCAAGTTTGTGCATCCAGATTGTACTCACATTTTCACTATTGCATAATAATAAAAAGCCTCACTGCTGCACTGGTTTTCCCAAGTTGGATTTTTCCGAGGGAAATTGTCCAAAAATAACGGTGTCAATTTTATTGTGTGCGCGCTAGAATTTTCTCAGTTTCCAGCGCTATTATTTCCACAGTATTTTATTTCTGAAGGTTGCAGTGTGATGAATTTGGTATTTGCCGTAGCAAATGAATTGTTAAATTAATACAATTAGAAGAATTAATTCCAGTTGTGGAATTTTCACAAACCACATTCATTTTACTTCCATCAACGTTTCAGACCTTGCCACTGTGGTCCATCATCAGGATTATAAAAAATTGTAGAACCGCATTATCTAGTCTGAGATGTTGATGGGAATGGATGCAATTTGCCTGAAAATTTTTGCAAACAATAACATTAATGATGACTCTCAATTGCGGACACAGTTAATCCAGATTTAAAAACCAGAGACTTGGGGAGATGCAAATATTTAGTCCAAGTATTATAAAGACATGTATATTATTGACAAAGGGAATCAAATATCAAACCTGTGCATAGATACAGTCTATTAAACTTCCTAGCAAGCAATAAAGTTTAAACATTCTATGAATACAATTTCTTGAAAAGTTGATATGACAATGAATTGCTGGCTATTGCATTGATGACGGCAATACAAAAAAGAGAGACTCCATGATTAAAAGCTTGAGAGAATACCCCAGGTTTCAACACACCCCTCCAACCCCACCCCCACCCCCCAATGGGGTGACCAACCTCCATAAGGCTTCTAAGAAGCTCCCATTCCGGACCCCACTATAGACACCATCAGAGCAGCTCTAAGAGGTCCAAAATCTGGACTCGTTCTGCTGATAATACTCCTCCCCAAGTCCATTCGAGCAACCAGTCTTCCACTTGGAGATTCTCCTCCCTGGTTTTGGATTTTAGAACTCAGAAGCTATCCACCTCTTCAATCCCAGGATTACACAACCAGACCCGCTCAGCCCCCAGGCATTATCAGGCAATGCATCCGCCACTTTGTGGTGATGACGACTTATCTGAAGATCCTTCTTCTCTCTCCACTCATTTGGCTTCTGCCTCTTGTTTCTTATACTTGTCATGGTTTTGCTTCTGCACTTATTTGGTACTTCTATTGGCTAGCCACTTAGGACATTTTCTACATTTCTTCTTTTGATAGAGCAGCAATAGGAGATGCTTTCACATTCCCACTCTCCTGTACTTAACACTGGGTGTACTTTTTGAGTCCCAATGACCTACTATTGTGGTCAATTGTTGGACACTTAATAGAAATGTTTTATCTTATCATATATTTTCAATCTTCTAAATAAAATAGAACTTGCTTCATCACAACTAATGAAACAAAAGGTACTTTAGACACAGCACATACAAAATTTGAATACACAGGTTTGCCTCTATCAACTAGTTTTCATCAAAATTATCATGAAAAACTGACCTGGTATCTTCCAAATAGGAATGTAAGCACAGCCAAAAAGTTTCTATAGGATCAGACCTCAGATCTCCAGGTCATCAAATTAATAGTGAACATGAATGGATCCAGAACTAACATAATAATAATGCATTTAATTAATAAGAAACATATTTTCAAGAAGAGGCATCGCAAGGAAGCACATTCCTTTTCAACAAAAAAGACTTAGTTTATGCATTTAATATAAAACCATTGACCCACTGGGCTCACTTTCTAGAATGCTAAACGGTACCACTTCAAGATTATTCTGTACATTGATAATGCTGAAAGTATATCCATTCTAAGAATAATTACCGTGCTTCTTGTAAATTGTGCTGCTTCATTTGTAGAAGACCGGAAGCAAAAAGTGCACCTGTTTTCTCTCGAAAGCCCACATATGAGTCCAAAGACCTATAAACAGGACCTATTAAGTCCAAAGCCTGCTTCAAAAGATCATAATAACTGGTTGATCATATACATTGCATTAATTGAGTATATAAGAATCTTGCAAATAGCACAAACCCTAGTTGTAGCTGCTTCTATCAGGATGCTGAATCTAAACTTGATAGATAAAACAAAACCAGTTGGGAAGCCATTTAATGTTTAAAATGGGAAATGTATTATTACCCTAGAAGATGACTCAGCATCACCTATACAAATGTAAGATATGGCTGCATACACCTGACACATGGCTTGCATGCTTTTACTCTCGGTCAGCTGAAATTAACATCAGAGTATTAGAAACTAATTATTATTGCTTCCTTTCCTAGCAAAAGCCTGATTAACACAGAGTTTCCTGTAGTGGTTATTAATTTAGGAGGATTCACTTCAATTCCCCGGGAAATTGCACTAGAAGCAGGGAAACAATGAAATAAAATTGTATTTATGTTAACTAATGACCAAAATAGGGAAACGAGAATTGAAAATACAGCACATTACTTAAAGACCGAAATAAATATACTCACCTTTGTTGCTTCAATAAAGTGTAAAGCAGCTTCATTGAAGCAACCTAATGAGTGTGCATATTGGCCGAGAAGCATTTGAATGGTGTTCTCACACCCTTGTAAAATGGTTGGAAAGCGCCCAAACCAATCAACAATTTTCTTTAGAGCCTGCCATAAAGTGAACATTAGGCAAGGTATCAAATTAAATAAATGCATTATAAGTTTACATATTCTAAGCAGTTTCAGTCAATAAAGTAATAGAAAAAAAATACATAACCAGTAACCACCAAAACGACACACTGACAATACAGGTCTTAAGGGTACATTCATAACTGTCCATATAAAGTATCAATCAAGAATTCAAGACATGAAAATATGCTTCTAATGATTGATCTTGTTTCTAACGATACACACTCCTTAAAATTCATATCTCTAACTGGCCGAAATGTTTCATTTCAACATAGATAACTTTCAGCCCAAAATCTGAATTTAATAACAGATTGGCACATTGTTGCTGATGCTTGATTCCTATACCTATAAGTTCTCCATTTCCAAAGATCTTCTGTCCAAAGTTCAAACCACCTGGCTTTGGTGTTTATACAGAAGTCATTCCAGCTCTACTAGGAGTTCTTTTAATAAAAGCTCATTAAACTTGCTACATGCTGGCTTATTAAACTCTTGGATAATACTTGTAACAAATCTTCATAATCCTCTTTGCATAAATACCCGAACAATTTTACCCATGTTCTGTTAGCCATCTGTCTCCTGTCGGAAGAACCATTTATTGACTTTGCCTTGTAATTTTATCAAATCTCACTTTGCACTAAAAAGATCCAATCTCAAGTCCAGTTCAAACTTCAGATAGTTATCTGTGCACTCAAGCTTCATTTGTCCATGTATGTTGGATAACAAAATATCAGTTCTCAATTATCTCTTAGTTTCTTCTATCTCGTGTGTATGTATCCAATTGCCAACAATTTATGCATATAATAGGCTGCTACCCTCTTCCAAAAATTTGCACACTACTCACAAGAAAGCAAAATTCCTCCACAACTTTCAGCAAAATTACAGACCATATTGTCCTCTTATAAATCAGTCATCCTTCTGTGTTATCACAACTTGCAGCATGTGACATCAGATCTGACCTGCCAGTTCTGTGGTTTGGGACTACTAACCTTCACCAAAGAAACAGTATGACAGTAATCCTTCTTAATTAAAGTGTGTTGTTAACAGTCACTTGTTGGATCAGTGAAAGTTGGTATCTAATATAGCCCCCACCACAATTTGAGCCCTACCAAGAGACATGCCAGTGCTTGTGCTCCCACTTGTAGATATGTGCCAGCACATGTTACAGCTTGTGCTCCCACTTATAGATGTGCACCACCACATGCAACACGCAACAGTATATGGGGCCAAGTGCAAGTCCTGGGGGTTTGGCAGAATATTGGTACGCCCCACTTACGTCTTCTTAGCCAAAGCTAACTGAATTGAATACTGCTAATGGCTCCCCTTTAATGTGAAATCTAGGCATGTTAGCCTCATCATGTTAGGAAGCAGCTAGTACCAAAAAAATTTAAATGTGCTTACACAATAGATGATCATCTATCTCACTTATTAATCATACTACCCAACATTAACATGAACCACAGATCTGGTATTAGGATGGTGACTGTACACCTGCCCTGGCTTTCCCTGCATATCGGTGATTTCCCTTTTGAGTGTTATATTCAGTTTCAGGGGCTATTCTTCACATTCAAGCACCATTTTCACCTTGTTGAGGAATCAAGGGCAATGAGGTGTATTGTGATTCTTCTTGACTTGATAACAATTTGTGGAGTCTTTTTTACTTTTCTTGGTAGCTTAATCTTCTTCTTCTTATTAATGCATGTGTGTACTTCATCAAACTGTTATCAAAAACATAAGAACAAGAACACAAGATGTTGACTCTCTGCCAGGGCCAAAACCTCTCTTCTCTTGAGAGGAAAACCCTTTAGTAAGTGTTGGACACCTAATCCTATGGGTTGGTGTGGCAGTTGGACAGTCAAAGGGAGTCCAAGAGACCTTGGAATATGGAATCCAACAGTCACTCTAATGTATTATAAACGTACATCTAAGTTAATAAGAAATGCAATTCAATGTTCCATCATTTACGACTGTTCATCCCATGTGAGTTTAACATGGTATCAGAGCCGGCCAATTCTGGCCTTGCATTTCAGTCCTGCTCTTCTAAACTACATTCCAGCTGAATTTCCTGCCCAAATATGAGCCACTGTCTTTAGTTATGTCAATTCTGCTCACTGCCCATAATGCTCCGTTAATTCGCTGTCTTCGATTCTTCCATTCAGATATGCAATCAGAGCCTGAATTTTCTGTGTTGAACTGCTAGTGTTGTCTTCATTGTCAGCGTTATTGCCTTTGCAACATTCGTTGTCTGACTTGTCATAGTGCGTTACTCCTCCATAACACTCCTATCCAGAATAATAGGGACAATTCCAATAGTTATTCATATTGGCATGCCTAGGAAACCCTAACTGCAGTCTAATTGGATTAGGAGTTGCAGGCATTTTGCTATTCTTGACAGAGGTTTCAATTATGGATACCTTACATCCACCACTCGAATCATCGGCATGGCCATCAATGACATATGGTTTCCTCATAACATCGCATCCCTCAAAAATTATCTTTTATATCTGCTATTATTAATGCCAGCTGTCCCGGAATTTTGGAAAGGATTGAATTGGACTAGCGCTGCTGGAAAATTACTGTCAGGAGATATCTCGGCATTCATGCCTCTGTGTTTTTCGAAACAATCTTTCCATTGAAGACCATGAGTAGATGTATTCAAACCTCATGTATGCATTGGCTTATATATGATGGTGGGCTAGTTAATATCGTCTTTATGTGTTGAAGGAAAAATGTTAAAGCGTTGTTGCATGAGTTTGGAGCTTGCGCCACTGATTCCAGTGACTGTGTTACATTAGTTTGAAAGTAGTCTAATATATGTTTTGAAACCACTATATATATGCCTCCTCTGCGTTGTATTTGAAAAGCGTGAGTCTGCATCAGTTCATGTGTTGGTGTAGTAGTGTTGAATAAAAGGGCTTTGTATTGGAAGAACTAGCGTCAACCATTGAGACAACAAATTAAAAGGCCTCAGCATAGAGAGTACCGTCGAGCACCCGGCCACGGTGCACTCGGCCAACCTGCAACTCAGTTAAAGACATGGGTTTTAATCTTTCCACTGGAACCGAAGAAGCTCCTTCGCTGCTGCCAATGGGATCTGTAACGGACAAGCCTGCTTGAAACATGCCTTCTGGTACATTCCCGATTTGTTGACCAGCTGACTCATGGAATTGGAGAAGGGCTTGCTTATCGAACCTCTCAGAGGCGTCTACCTCAGAATTAGGTGAAAGCGAGGCCATTAAATTGTTGATCAATGGTTGTCATTGATGTCAACCCAAGCAGCATCAAGGGCTACCCCGATCTTGCAAGGGCATTTTGACTTGACAACTTACTCTATTTTGAGTCAAGGATCTTCTGGATGGATTCTACTTGTCGAGATGTTTCCGTTGATATATGGCATGCCAATTAATTCTTCACGGTTTGAGAGATCATGTTTGAAGTTAGAAACCCCAGTTACTGAGCTAAAACCCTATGGGGTTGTGGCATGGCACTCATAATTGGTTGTGGTCATTGAATAGTCAATAATTAATAAATCTTTTTTGAATCTAAAATCCATCCAACATTCACTTGTTGAGGACCCTCTCAACTCGAGACATTCATATAAATAATGACCCTCATATCCTCCTCTAGTAGGGATTTTGTGGCTTCAAACAGGTCACTGTAGCATTTTCGCTATGTTTTTTTTTTTCTGCAAAACTTCAGAAGCTTAAATTAAAACCCATTTGAGCCGAAATCTTGATGAACCTCGTGACCGAATTTCAGATCTTGGTTCGCTATATTTCAGAGATATGATATGAGGAAGTTAGGGTTTTTGCAAGCTCCTGAATTCCATGTCAAACATGTGACATTGGGAAAATTGTCATACTTTCTCTCTGAGCATTGGATTCAAATTTCGTAAATAGTCAGAGAAAGAGGACGGACTGTAGTTTGTTGAGTAGCGTTTTCAAGGCCAAAGCTCGCAACAGTGACATGTGGCACTTCGTACAAATTCGCTCTACTAAACTAGTCTATAATCAGGTCATCGTGGCAGATTGGGCATAACTTTTTCTTGAAGAATCCAATATTGATCAACCCTGTGGGGTTGGAAAGAGGACTCAAAGGGCTACCACAGAATGAAATTTCAGACCCTGGAGATCCGAAATTACATTGATACAACAGATTCAATATCGAGCTCCTAGAAGGCAAGAAAAAGCATGCATTCAAGGATCACTACAATATGGACCACACATCAACAGTGAAGGTTAAGTCTCCTATAGCAAGGTACGTATGATTAGTGTTTACATTTGAAATACGAGTATCATCTCTGACATATGTTTTTGCAGGACAACGTAAGTACATACAGGGTCTCGGTTATGTCTCTGTCTCTATATGTCACAGTTAGTTTTGATACCACATTTCGGATGTCCTATTCTTGATACTACACATTTGATGCTACATATTCTTGATGCTAGATTAAGTCTGCTAAATCTATATGATGTTTTAAGTTCATGTTACTTGTCTTGTCATAGTTGATAGAATGGTCTCTATTGTTGTACTTAGAACTTGGTCCATCACAAGTCTACGGTCTGTCATCAGTTTTTATTGTATATATCTTTAGGTCAGTTTTGGATATAGTCTTGCATAGAGTCCAGACCTATATCAAGAGTGGGAGTCTTTGTCTACTGCTGCAACAAGTCAACAACAAACGTGACAAGCACACTTCAGGTACACATTGTAGTTTTAATATTTATTCATTATCATGCACTTACATGTGTTTTGCAGGCAGAGGTAAGTTGAAGGGTATTTTGTTTTGTTTTGGGATTGGTTTTGCCGGGAAAATTTTGCATGCAAGTAAAAGAAGATTCAAGTACAACTTCAAGCAAGAATTCAAGAGCAGAAGTATCAAATCAAAGGAAGCATTGCAGTGGGACATCCTTTGAATACATGACAGCCATCCGTATCTTGTTAAGAAGTGTCAAGGCCAAGAGTCATCATTGTAAAGTTGTAAAAGAGTCATTTGTAAAAGTGTCATCATTGGAAGAGTCATTATTGTAAAAGAGTCAATCTGCCTAGAGTCGAAAAGGCATTATTGGGAGGTAAAGGAGTCTCTGTTGGGATGATGTCATGGTTGGGTTGTAGGTCATAGTGTGATTGGATGTTCAGTTAAAATCATTGTAAATCATATTGTATCGTGGATCGTTGTCCCTGGTACAGGAATCCACACTCTTGTCTCATTTCAGTCATTAAAAGGTGGTAGGGAGGTGCTAGGTTGGTGCATGAAGTCGCCTACAGGTTGGAGCCTGTGAACACTTCAGGGTGGTAGGTTGGTCTAAGATGTTGGGGCATCCATTCAATTGACTACTGAAAAAACCAGGGCGTTGGGGCATCCTTCCAGTGGGAGCTGGAGAAGAATGCTTTTCTAGAATTCTAGGAATTTGTTGCTTTCATTCCAGTTGGGGCTGAAAATTAAAGAATTTATTAGAAAAGCGTTCCATGGTTTTTGATCCGGAAGGGGTTTTCCACCTAAAATTTGTACCTACTATATTCTTTTATTTATTGTTATTACTGCATAAACATTAATAATAATTGAAGATTAACTAATGCTCTGAAAAGATTTAAATGTGCTAATTGTTAAGGAATACTGATTCAACCCCCCCCCTCAGTATTTCCAACATAAATAACGCAGGTTTTCGATCGTTGTGCTCCTCTTCTCGCTAGGAATATTGCTCTGTAGCCAACAAAACCTAGGTGCTTTCTGTACATCCACTTGCTTCACTCTACACACATCCTCCAAAATCATTGTGAGCTCTCATTGTTTACGTCCTTGTGGGCCTTTTTATTATTATTTTAAAACTCGTTTAGCTTACATTCTCGTCCACAAGCATCAGTGACTTCTTTGAAATCATGAAGCTACATCTGTATTGTCAAGGGAAAATTGTGCTACCATCATCGTGTCATTGAGGGATTTATCACTAGAATCTTGTTGTGGAAGAATAGTCGATTGCGTATAATTGAGGTTGAGGAAGAATACCTCACTCAACTACAACATACTAAAATTTAAGTTGTCTCAAAGAGTATTAGTGGATGCACAAAAGATTACTAAAATTTCCTGGCTAAGTGATTGATAGCAGAGAAAGTCTAGCTAAAAAAAATGCCTCTATGATTCTAAGCTTTCAAAGCATTACTCCTTATGTAATCCTTTTTTATGCTTGGAAAATGTGGCATAAGATGGCATAAGAAATACAGTGATTTGATGGTTAATTATTGTTGCTTATAGTATTCATTGACATAGCAGTGTTAGTTTGAATGCTTGAACGTGTGAAGTTGGGGCTAGAGACATCACCTCATCGTTGTAGATTTTAACAGTTTAGAGACTTTTATCCAAACCACTCTATTAATTTCCATTTTTTTCTCTAGCTTATAATAAAAGCTATTAGAGTTCTTGAAAATTCTGATACAATCCATTGTTGATGACACAATCCAAATCAGCAAAGCCTCTCTTTCAGACATTCAAACATGTCTACAAAATGCACATGAAAATATAGAGTTTTTGCAACTTGAATCACAGTTCCAACAAGATGAGCTTCAACAGAAGAGTTGCCATTCTAAATTTCTTTCTGTTCAAAACAATTCTTTGTTCAAGATTGAGACAGACTCCCATCAGCAACAAGAATATGAAGTTGAGGTTGATTTAGTGCCTAGTTCCAAAGCATATTTGCATGCAGATGTAGAAGTTCAGTCTGCACTTCCCAAGCGCATCATTAGACCTTGGGAAAAACTCATCAGCAATAAGGACAGAGCAGGTCTTGGATATGATAACGAGGTTTCCTTTCATATTCCTGATTACTCAAAGCCCATCCAATTTCAGAGTGTTGGATTTCTTCATGACAGTTCAACTTAGCTATTTCAGATTATGTTCCTCATCCACAACAGCAACAGAATGTTAAATGCCAACATTGTGACCGAGTTGGCCATATGAAAGATCATTGTTTTGATCTTCATCCATGTGAGCACTGTCATAAAACCACTCATTCTTTAAGCAGTTGCTTCAAAAACAAGCTTCCTATAAGAACAAAGATTCATCTTAGATGGATCACTTCTTGGCAATGGGCTTCAACAGCCAAGAAGATATTTTAGTCATATGTCAAAACTTGTTCTAGAGTATTGAACAATCTTGCAATTGAGTTTGCCCCATCATCTCACCTTTGTATCTGACAGGGGGGAAGTGATGGTCATCTAGAAGTTTCAAAGCCACATCAAGCGAGCCTGAGCCACAACCTGCCATACCAGATTCAGAGTTCTAGACAAAGACAAAGATGCCCCTGAGCATGCCTTCGGTTGATAATCAGCCTTAAACCATCTATGCAGGGTTGAGACATTTCTTCAGAGAATTGGGGACACTTCCTCTAGTAGAAGACTTCACCTTCTTGCCAGTTTTGGAAGAGTTTCAGGAATTGCATTAAGCATTCCAGAGTTGGTGGTCATCCTTAAACCATCACAGGTTGAGACCTCCCTTTTCAGGTTGAGGTTCTCCCTTTTTATGTGGGGTGAGACCTCCCTTTCAAGGTTGAAGGTTTCCCTCTTCAAAATATTAGGGACACTTCCTCTTGCAGAAGATTTCAACTTCTTGCCAGACTTGGAAGAGTTTCAGGAACCGCACTAAGTGTTCCAATGTTGGTGGTCATCCTTAAATCACCCCCTTTATACCAACATTTCAGAGAGCACATTCAACCTAGTGTTGCCATGCATATTTTTGCACATTTTGTATTGCAGCTCTCTTCTTGGACTCATAGATACCCCTTTGGATTAAGAGGGGGAATGTTCGACACCTAATCCTAAGGGTTGGTGTGGAAGTTGGACAGTTAAAGGGAGTCCAAGAGACCTTGGAATATGGAATCCAACAGTCACTTTAATGTATTATAAATGTACATCTAAGTTAATAAGTAATGCAATTCAATGTTCTATCATTTATGACTGTTCATCCCATGTGGGTTTAACAATAAGTTTCTCTTATTGAAGCTTCTTACTGCTCAATGGCAAACCCTAGACCCCTGACTAGAGTATCCTCCAAGCACAAGTCAAGTCCTTCCTCCTTCCTACACTTTGTTTCCCCTGGCACTTTGCCCTTCTCCTTCTGGCACTTTGTTCCCCGGCACTTCATCATCCTTCTTTTGGTATTTCGTTCTTCTTTCAACTTGTTGTTAGTCCTTAGTACATTAGCTCTAGAAGAGACTCCAATCTTTGATCCCTTGTGAGATCCTTCACCAAGAGGATACCTTCTTTCTCTTGACCCAATCGAGCTTCTTCATGATGTATAGTGCAAAATTGATATAGTGGTACTATCGCCCTAGTTTCTCGCACGTGTGGGAGGTTTCCCTTATCCTTTTAGCTCCTTTCTCCTTCACTTGATAGACCATCTTCTTCGCTTGAGTAGGAGGCCTTGTAGAACTAAGTTACTAGCCCAAACGAGGAATATGTAACTGTGATCTTGCTGCTGTTATATCCACAGGCTACCCTTCTTTTCTCGCACGTGTGACTGCATTTCTTCCTTGGAATAGCCCTATAAACTTCGGTTTGTGGCCCTCGTTCATCACTGCACTATGGGCTCCTTGTACTTTGACTTTCTTCACCCATTTTCGGTCTTTCTTCTTTGTTGATTTCAAAGGTAGATTGCGTTATTCTTAGAGGAGTGGACAACCTCTATATATAGAGGATTGTCCCTCCTTTAGGCCGACTTGTGGCCAACTAGAGGATAGTAGGCCGACTTGACATATATAATTCAAATTGCTTCTTTTGAGGTGTTGTTGCATGGAGGAGACTTGTTGACTTTGCTTGGAGGTATTCTCTTGACTCTAATACATAAATATACATGGTGTAACATGCCCTTAAGGTCTTCAACATTTTCTTTTGACTCTTTAACTCACTTATAGTGTTGATTATGGGTAGCATTGGATGTGCTCTAGCTCCGAAATTTTGTGGAGGGGCTAGAATACAAGAAATCTCCAAAACCAGAAATCGTTTGGAGAAATTCCACCCGGATGAGGAGTTATTAAAATAATTAATATTTTTAATGAGTTCCTAAGTCTAAACTCAGGCAAATTAAAATATTCGTGTGTATTAATAAAAATATGGGCAAGAAGGTTCTAAGTGACAAGGATCAAGCCTATTTTAATCTTAGTCGTTGATTAGAGATTAGATCATGGTCGTTGATTCATCAACACGAAAAGTATAAGAGGAGGCTTGAGGGTCAATTGGAGACACACTGAATTGATCAAAGAGTTTGACTTCTGGGGTGAGGTTTGCTGAGAAAATCGAGCTAGTGATCTGAGTTGCAGTGAGGGGCAGTTCGGCAAGGGAACTTCAGCCCGAAGCCGAAGAATATATAGCAAAGAAGCAGAGCAACACTAGGAGAGACAGTGCAATTCCAGAGAGGATGACCCAGAGGTCGTAGGGGATGAAGCAGGTGATGCACAAGCCATAGGGGTTGACGCAGGCCCTTAGAGGCAGCGTCGGGGAGATTTTGTGTGGCAAAGAGAGAGTAATTCACCAAATCGACTTTCTGACCAAGAGAGGCTCACTGTGGGGGTGACGCAGCTCCTAGAGGAGGTGACGCAGTTCCAGTGCAGAGCTTAGAGCAGCCATCACTGCCCAGCACTAGGAACAGTCGGGTCATCTGTGGGGTTTGATCATCCAACTGCTGAATTTGCCAGAATATCTGTCTCTGGATAGAGGTACTTCTGCCACGATTTTCCTCTATTGGGTGAGCCATATCTGGCACCGTAGCTGTATTCAAGAATTTGCTTAATAATACAAACCCTCTATATGTTGCACCGGTTTTCCTGAATTGGGTTTTTCCGATGACGATTGTCCAAAAATAACAATGTCCCTTGTGTGATTGTCTCAGTGTATTTCAGTTCATGATCGATATGTATGTGTAGGTTGAAATAGTGTTTTACATCGATATTTACACCAGCCAAGAAATATGGAGAATTTGCAGCAAAAAAGCAGTTGTCCCATGTGACATCGTTATTCCAGAGCCAGAGACACAGAAGGAGTAACGCAGTGCAAAGAAACTGACACGGAGGCTCACGCAGTGCCTGCGTCAGCACTCTGAGCCAGGTGGAGGTGACGCATTAGCTGGGAGGAGCCCACGTAGTAGCTGCGTTAGCTGTCAAGGCTAGCACAGAGGCAGCGAGGGGCAAATCAAGCTCACGCAGAGCCACGCATAGCTCTGATACCAAATGAAGGGAACAAAGTTCCTTCTATAAATTAATTACTCCAAAAGACTTGGAATATCAAGATATCCATGAGGATACAAATATTATATATTAAATGTGTGAATAAGAATTATAATGATGTTAATGATTTACAATGAGAACGAGAGGCTTGCTTTTATATCAGGCAAGTGTCTCTTCACGAAGAGTCATGTCTCATTTAGACATGCCTCTTCAACCTAATTACTAGTTTAACTAATCATTATTTACGATTATTATTATTTACATTATTTTCCATTATTTATATATATTTTATTCGTTACATCATCTTTCTTAGCCAGGAAGGATTGGCGCAGTTGGCCAGGAGGAGCTCATCCAGCACACACAATGGTTGTCAAGAGCCTGAAGGGCTCAAATTCTTCAAGTTGTCGGGGCTAAGGAAGTTGAGCAGATTTTCGGTTTGAGGAGTTGGTTGGACGTTGTTTCTATTGGTGCAGAATAGTGTCTAAAGAGACTGAACCAAGGTAGAGGGAATCACTGACTTGACAGATTTCTAGCCAAGAAATCTAGATCTGGGTTGCAACAGTAAAGGAGGATTGGAGAGGAGTGATTCGACAATTGGTCGAAGGATTTCTGAGAGGAAAATCAAGACTCACAGGGAGTCTAGAGAGGAGTTGTTCCTTAGAGGGTTTCTTGCGCCCAAGGAATCCAGATCCAAGTCTTGCTAGATTGACAACATGAGAGGGAGAAGAGAACCAGTTCTATTTTTGAGCAAAGATGGCAATGAATTGGTTGAGGAATCAGGACAAATTGGACGGAGCTTCCAATTTTGTCATCTGGAAGGCCAAGATCCTGGCAATCCTAGATAAACGTCGCATCAAGCACCATGCATTGAAGGTAGTTGTTGTTTTGGTTGATGCTAATGCAGCACAGAAGTACGAGGAGGCCCAAGCAAAGGCCAAGTGCATGATCCTAGACGGGGTCAAAGATCATGTAGTACCACACATTGTTGAGAAGGACACAGCAAGAGAGATGTGGGAGACCCTGACCACCTTGTACCAAGGCTCTTTCGTGCAACGAGAGATGCTATTAGAAAATCAGTTGAGACAATACCAGATGCAGAAAGGGGAGGAGATAGATCCCTTCCTTACCAGGTTGCAAGGGATTCGCGACCAGCTGACTTCTGTGGGGTCTACACTAAATCCAGAGTTCATGGTTAGGACTGCCCTAAATGCAGTCATCGAGGACTAGGAGACATTTGTTCAAAGTATCTTGGGTAGAGCGACTCTCCCCAGTAGGGAGGAGATGTGGGCAGCTCTTCGACAAGAAGAGCTCAAAAGGTTGACCAAGGCAAGAAGTAGTGGCAAGGGAGCCCGAGTCAAGGAGGAGGAGGAGGAGGATGTAGCTCTCCCATCAGCGAGACAACAGGGGCAGTAGAAGAGGAAGAAGAAGGACATCACCAAGGTCAGATGCTTCAACTATGGGGAGCTGGGACATTATGCCACTCAGTGCCCCAAGAAGAAAGGTAAGGGGGAGGCTTCTGACTCAAAGGTTGCTCTAGCAAAGGCAGACAAGGATGTCGAGGATGAGGATTGTGCCATGAGTGCTCATGCACCTCTGAAGAAGAGGTGGGGCGATATGGAGTTGAAGTCGAGAGGACTACATGTACGAGCAGGATCCTTGAGGTGCCCAAACTCTTGGATCACATACAGCTACGGGAGCCCTTAACGACAGTAGCAAAATGACGGGTGTCAGTTGCAGCGAGGTGTGATGGAGTGACAGTGGCAGAGCTAGAGTGCCAAAGTCTGAGGCAGCGTAGTGGATGTTGTAGCAGTGTGAGAGGCATAGAGCAATTTGCAGCAACGCAGTGGCAGCAGAGGGTCAGCACAAATTAGCAGCAGAAGTAGCTTCAGCATTACAAGGCATCCATACTAATCAGGATGTCAGTGTTTGGGTGAAGTTTCAGTTGCCTACTTCTCAGCAACTGAGTTGCAGTGAAGCAGTTAGCAGTGGCAGTGCTATGTGCAGCATGATGCGCATTTTGAGAGGGAGTTGTAGTACAAATGCGGCAGTGGCAGTGGCAAAGTTATAGACAACCGTACAAGAAGCAATGGTGCAGTGGATGAAGGGCAACAGGCCAAGCATCAATAGCACAGAGGATCGATGCAATGGATCAGTGTAGTACTTTTGTTCAAAAGTATTGCTAGAGCACATTCCTCGCTAAGAGAGAGTGTTGATTTTGGGTAGCATCGGCTGTGCTCTAGCTCCAAAATTTTGTGGAGGGGCTAGAATACATGAGATCTCCAGAACCCATAATCATTTGGAGAAATTCCACCCATATCCGGAGTTATTAAAATAATTAATATTTTTAATGAGTTCCTAAGTCTAAACTTAGTAAAACAAAAATATTAATGTGTATTAATAAAAATATGGGTGAGAAGGTTCTAAGTGACGAGGATCAAGCCTGTTTTAATCTTAATCGTTGATTAGAGATTAGATCACGGTGGTTGATTCATCAACAAGAAAAGTATAAGAGGAGGCTTGAGGGCCAATTGGAGACAACGAATTGATCAAAGAGTTCGATTTTTCTGGGGTGAGGTTCGCTGAGAAAATCGCGCTAGTGATTTGAATTGCAGTGAGGGGCAATTCGGCAAAGGAACTTCAGTCTGAGGCCAAAGAATACATAGCAGAGAGGCAGAGCAGCAACGGGACAGATAGCACAGTCATAGAGAGGGTGACGTAGAGGCCGTAGGGGTTGACACAGGTGACGCAGAAGTCTTAGGGGTTGATGCAGGCCCTTAGAGGCAACGCTAGGGAGATTTTGTGGCGCAGAGAGGGAGCAGTTCAGCAAATCGACTTTCTGAGCAAGGGAGGCTCACTGTCGGGGTGACGCAGCTCCTAGAGGAGGTGATGCAGTTCCAGCGCAGAGCTTGGAGCAGCCATCATTGCCCAGCACTAGGAACAGTCGGGTCATCTGTGGGTTTGATCATCCAGCTGCTGAATTTGCTGGAATATTTTTCTCCGGATAGAGGTACTTCTGCCAGGATTTTTCTCTGTTGGCTGAGCCATATCTAACACCCTAGTTGTATTCAAGAATCTGCTTAATAATACAAACCCTCTATATGTTGCACCGGTTTTCCTAAATTGGGTTTTTTAGGGGATGATTGTCCAAAAATAACGATGCCCCTTGTGTGATTGTCTCAGTGTAGTTCAGTTCATGATCTGTATGTATGTGTAAGTTGCAATAGTGTTTTACATCCATATTTATGTAATTGAATAACTTGTTAATGCAAAGAACAAGTAGGAGATGTTAAACCAATAATTGCAATAGGGGTTTCTGATGTGTAGATTCAGAAATTTTCACATATAGCACTCTAATATGTGCTAGACCTATTTCAATGAGCAAGAAACTCATTGACATATATTATAAAAATAATATTTCTTTTCTTGAATAAATACAAATATCAAAAGTACATTTATGAAGACCGAACCTAGTTACATTTCCTTCAACACTCCCTCTTAACTAGGGAGGTATTCATACAACATTACAAGGTGTTTGGCTATGTTTCAATCTTGAAGAATTCACATAAGAGAAACTGGATTTGCAATCCATCTGTTATAGCATCATAATAACCAACATTGTTTCCACAATAAGGCATTGACTCACAGCTCTATCTCTCAATAGATCAAAGCACAGTGTTGGCGAGACCAATGACTTATAGACACCTTAGTCATTGTCTCTCAAGGTACATACCCACTCGGGTGTTCAGTGAGTATGATCTTCTAGGACTATTCTTGTCTTGGGTTCCCAGCAATGAATTGGTCTTTAAAAAATACACAAAATACTTAATTTTTAATGAAAAAATTATTCTTAAGATTTCAAACCATGATTCCAAACCATTAAAGACAAAATATGCAAAGTTTGCTCATTTATATACCATGTAAGGGTGCATATATCAAAATGGCATTGAGTGCAATACATATCATCAACAAAAAACATAATCAATGAGGCTTTAAATGGCCTATAGAGTCCAAAAACAATGCTACAAGCTATTGTCCTACTGGCATAATACAAATCACTAATGAACATGATCACGCATCACCACTACTAGAGATGGGACCATCACTAGGATCTACATAAATATCATCTGGCTCAAAGTTTGAAGACTCCTCGAACTCCTTTGCAACCTCAGTAGTAAGAGCAGAAATAATAAAAATAGACCTAGCAAGTTGGTCGAGCTGCATGACTCGTGCTTCCATGTGCCATGCTTGGTAGTTCAGTTCCTTCAGCATCTGGTTCCACTACCTAATCTGCAATGGGATCAAAACAGCCCCCCCTCCCTTTCAACTCCATGGCATCAATATCAAAATCAGGATCAAATTCAATTGGTTGAGTCTCCTCCCCCCATTATGAAGTTGGACCAATATCCTCCAATGCAATAGGATATGTATTAGGTCATTTGTTCAACAATACTTTGCAACTTAGTCAAAGGTTGTATTGCACGAAGATAACATCACTTAACCATTTTTTTCCAAACAATTTCTCTTCTTCATGTAAATCTGCTCAAAACCAAACCAAGTGTGTTCACCCCCAAAAGCATTGCAAGTTTGGCTAAGGACTCTAATTGCCAACATTCGCAATTGAGGACATTCGCTGCCGAATGACTCCAACCAATGTGCTGCAAAGACAAAGACTAAAGTTCATTCATTGTTCAACAATTTAAATTGTAAGATTGGCTAAAAACGAAAGTAGTTACAGTTTGAATTATAAACAACTGAACTTACAAAACAAAAGAAAAAAATGTAATTGCTTATCTGGTTGATCCACATCTCTTGCAATCTTTGCCAGCGTTTTTTCCAAAGGTACTTGAGGCCATAGTGAAAGCATTGATTCATCAATGTATTTCCAATTGCTTGGTCTCCTTAGGGACCATGCACTCCAAGCACTCGTACAACCCATCTTTGACCTCTCCAGCTTGATCTTCTTCTAATTAAGCTCTATAATGATACTAGGATCAAAAAATACCTGATTGCATGTATCAAACAATGGAGTTGATTGTTTCATCTATTCCCAAGCCAATCAGCCAATACTTACCTACTCTATCCTTGTAGGCTACCCATATCTACTCCACCTAATCCATAGCCTCATAGATGTATCCCATAGCCAATTTTTCCCCATCCACAAACTACAACACCTTAATAAGGGGCTCTCCAATTTTCACAACCTCTGTTGCTTTTTTCCAAAAAGTGATGTCAAAAAATTTTGTTTTGGTGTCATTGCCATATTGTCTATGAGCCCACCAAGATGGATCCCAGTCATCACAGGAAACCATTTTCTGCAAGTTTTGTTGTTGGGAATTGAGAGATTGCAACATGGGGAAGTGATTTGCAAATCTTGTAATGACAGGTCTAAGAAGCTTCTTGCCACCAATGTTCCTCCTCATTAGGATCAATACACATGACTAGTTGTAGAAGTATTTTGTGATACACTTGGCATGCTCTATAGTGTTCTTTTCCCACTCCACTTTGCCTATGTCCTCAAGCATGAGGTCTATCCAATGTGTAGCACGCGGGGTCCAAAATATGGTCCTATATTTAGACTTTAGCATCTTTCTAGCAAGAACATGGTTTGAGGCACTGTCTATGATGACCTACACAACATTTTTCTCCCCTATTGTCCTAACCATCTCATCTAAAAGCTCAAATAAGAGGTTTGCATCTTTCACCGAATTAGATGCATAAATTGACTTCAAAAACATGGTTCCTTAAGGGCAAGAGACAAGGAAATTCATGATAGTGTGGTTCTTTCTATCGATCCATCCATCTGAGATGATGGAACAACCTATTTTGGTCCATGACTCTCTATACTTAGAGGAATGCTCTAATACCAATGTAACAAACAAAGTTCGTATACTCAAAGTTAAATATTCCAAAAGACTTGGAATATGAAGATCTCCATTGAAGATACAAGAATATATATTTAATTGTATGAATGAGAATGATGTTACGAATGAGAGTGAGGGTCTTCGTATATACCCTAGGTAGGTACCTCTTCATGGAAGGTCATGTCCTTAGGGACATACCTCTTCATTAACTAATTACTAGTTATATAATCATCATTTAGTGTTTTTATTGTTTACATTATTTACATTATTTTATATATATTTTATTCATAACATCGCCTTCCTCTTTACAAAGTTTTGTCCTCAAAGCTTACTGATGAAAGGGCTTGATCTCTTTTCCTGTTTCGAATATCTTCTCGCCTCTGAACTTTCATCTTCCTTTATGATATGATGCTCTGAATGATTAACAAAATTGTCGAATTGAGAATGGATCTGACCATCCTAGATTAATCTTCTGCAAAATCCTCTGTTCACTAGAAATATGTAATGAATTGTTATCAAAGGACTGGGTTCTACAAGCTTTAGTATTCCCTGGAACATAAAACTATTGTTTCCATTCTGAATGGTTCAAATATGTAGGTTGACTTAGTTGTCGTCTCTTGTGATTCGGATGTCGATAAGGATTTCTTTTAGTCAGACATTCCCTTATCAAGTGTGTAGCAATTTCCTTATTTACTTCAGGGACTGTTGTTGTTGAGTTGGTTACGAAATCATCATTTGGAATGTTCATCATCTGAATTGCAACATGTGAGTGTGTTTTTCCTTCAACTGATTAATCATCTTCTTGAGTTGTGGTATTTACTGGTTCGATATTCATTCCTTTATCATCAACTTGTGTTGTTACGACTAGCGACTTCGACACTTCCTCTTGAATACAATGTTCTAACTTCTCTTTTAACGACTTCTTGTCCTTCTTAAGCTTCTTAATTTGTGTTAGTAATTTTTCGCTATGGTCCTTAAGTCAAAAGACTTCTTCATTTCTATCAATAGTGATTTTGTCAATTTCATTTTTCATATTTTGTGGTGCTTTTTTACCTTCTTGAAAAATTACTTTTGAAATATCTTGTATGTCTTCTGGTGTTACTAAATCTGGCTTTAATGTAACATCTTGTAGTGTTGTTTTTCTCTTTTTGTGTGAAAATGTCAAAAACTTCTTTTACATATTCAGGATGAACCTAAGGTTTCCATCCACAGTGAACCTAAAAAAATGTCACCATGATCGCTCCATAGGGTTAGAATTGAGAATTGTGCTATGAATGTATAACCTCCAATATTTAATTGTAAATTGGTTATGTCATATTTTTTGTTGTCATAATAGTCTAATTTTTCAATTATATTTTACTCAGAAATCACTAATAGTAATTGGCATGCGATTTTAGGTCTTATATAATTTTTATCTTCGGGTCATGAGATAACGATAGTAACATCTTGTCCCACATTAGACCCTTTAATTCTAAATAGCACTGAGGCATAGTTATATGAAGTTCTTGGGAATCTTTTGGCCTACATTTCCAAATTAGATGTCATTTTGCTTGTCGAGATAAACTTTCTTCAAATTCACCCTTCCTTTAATATTAATACCCTTCAACTATGGATAACTTCGAATAACCCCTTTCGTAATTCAAAATTTGAACTTTTAATGACTTGAACTTCCTTTTTTAAGGTATAATGGATCTTTTTAAAATCCTTTTATCTTTATTAATATGCCCTTAGGTTTACTTAATTGATTAGTCATTACTTTTGGTTTGTTTATTTTGAAATTCTCCACACCATGTCGATGACCAGCTCAACAGAAACAACCCAAGAATGATGGCTATAAAAGAAAATAGTTGTACAAAGGTCAAACACTGGAATTTTGGTAGATATGTGTGGACAATAGTTTGGTTGGACTTTGGTGCTGCATGGATTTTGTATGCAAGTTTTTGGCAGTGGAAAGAAACAAGGGGTTGTGTGTTTGGGTCGTTGTAGTGCTCGGGTGCCAGCGACTATTGAGTGTTGCAGTCGAGTTGCTGCAATGCTTAGGTGCTAGTAGCTACAAAGTGTCACAATGACATTGGCAACAACATGAGCAATGGCAACGACGGCTGAGCACCCGGTCGAGCAATGGTGGTACTCTGTCGTCAACGGACGCTACTCGGTTGCCAGGAAAATAGTCAGGCAACGACTACTCGGCTACGATGGAAAAAGTGGAGAAAAAGTGGGGAAACAGTCGGGCAGTAATGGTAGCCGCAATAGACATAAACAGAGTTGTTGGCAGAAGTGTGACAGAAGGTGTAGTTCTAATGCCACGGGGATGGAGGAAATATCGACAGCAGCTAACAGGTTTGCGAGGCCTGTCGAGAGGCAGACAGGCCTAGTGACAGCGGTGTCTATGACAGCATATGATGGTTGCAACAGTCGGTCAGACAGTGTTGTCGGTGAAGCCGTTGTTTTATTTTATTT
>APFE031324409.1:70413-82821 GCA_000404065.3 Pinus taeda | reverse complement strand
TTAACCTTTTTTTTATATATAATTTTTTTTCCTTTTTTTTCTTATTTGGCCAAAGGTTTCTTTTTCTTTTTTAGTTTCTTTTTTTAATTTTTATTCTTAAAAAATGGCCAAGACCTCTAACGAAATCAGTAAACAAAGAAACTCCAAAGGCTTCTATAGCGAAACACTTTCAATCACGAAATCAAAGTTGATGCAAGGTTGATGGCCAAAGCCAGATCACACTGCCTTTGCGCAGAGGTTGCGGCCAAAGGATCGAACCACTCTAATACCAATGTAACAAACAAAGTTTGTATACTCAGAGTTAGATATTCCAGAAGACTTGGAATATGAAGATCTCCATTGAAGATACAAGAATATATATTAAAATGTATGAATGAGAATGATGTTACAAATGAGAGTGAGCGCTTGCTTATATACCCTAGGCAGGTGCCTCTTCATGGAAGGTCATGTCCTTAGGGACATACCACTTCATTGACCAATTACTAGTTATATAGTCATTATTTAGTTTTTTAATGTTTACATTATATTATTTTATATATATTTTATTCATAACATGAGGTCTATGCAATGTGCAGCACTCGGGGTCCAAAATATGGCCCTATATTTGGAATTTAGCATCTTTCAACAAGAACATGGTTTGAGGCATTATCTGTGATGACCTACACAACATTTTTCTCCCCTACTGTCCTAACAATCTCATCTAAAAGCCCAAATACAAGGTTTGCATCTTCACCTGATTAGATGCAAAAATAGACTTCAAAAACATGGTTCCTTAAGGGCAAGAGACAAGGAAATTCATGATAGTGAGGTTCTTTCCATCAATCCATCCATCCGAGATAATGGAACAACCTGTTTTGGTCCATGACTCTTTATACTCACTCAAATCTTCTTCAATGGGCAAAATCTCCTTTCGCAAAAGAGATCCCCTCAAGTCATGCATATTAGGGCCTTTGAAGCCCTTTCATGCAGATATAACAGAGTCCCACACAGCTTGGTAATAAGGTGAGCAGGTTGCATTAAAAGGGATATCTGGATCATACCACCATCTAGCAATGTATTGAAAGGAAACTTCTTTGCATTGCTTTTTCCAATGGGTATCCAAAGTGGGTTGAGTTAGACTTGGTTAGGAGGCAGTGGCACTAGCAGAGGCAAAGGTGTGAGGAAGATGTGAAATAACTCTTAATATTCATCCTCTTTTTACCCTTAGCTTGATAGTCTTGAATGTGAGACCCAAGAAGGGGAGGAACATAATGGAATGGGTCATGGACATTGGTGAAGGAATAAACAAGGAGTTTTGAAGGTCGAAATCATCACACTCAATTTCTCTCTTAGGTTCTACAAGTTCCTCCTTCCTCGCAATTTCTACTTTTATAGCCTTTTCCATAACCTTCTTCTAAAACTTCCCAAACTTTTCAAGGTATTCTACCCTAATAAGCCTATCACTGCATCTAGTGCTTCACATGGGGATACTTGGCCTCTCAAACTAGTGAAGTGTTATTTTTAATTGGAGTTAAAGATGGAAGGGTTCTGCTAAATTTAGAAGTGCACTAAATTTGGCATATGGACCCACAACTGAAGCTAAGGCGCAGATTACTTTTTCTTATTTTGACTTAGGAAAATTCTAATTTTCCTATAGTCAAATAGAATCAATCTCAGTCGTCCATTGAGTTTTAATCTCATTCGTTCATGGGAGATGGAAGGCCAAGTCGACTTTATAAGGAGGGAAAGGGTGCACACTTAGATCAACTAATTATGCACTAGAGACTTGTGTGTTCAACTCAAGGAAGAAGGTTTTCCAGATCAACGTGCTAGGGCAGAAAGACAGGTCGAATAGCCTCAGTGAATTCTTCAACCACCGTACATCTTTTCCAGGGCTGAGTTAGCCTTGCATGTTGAAGAAAGTGTAACTATGTTCGGTCTTCATAATGACATGATCTTTGTATTTGATGTAATAAAAGGAAATAATTTATTTTTGTAATCTTTCTACATGGGTTTCATGAGCAAGAAGTAGCTCTAGATAAAAGATTTCTTCTTGATGTCTTTAGGATTTATGTAAATGTCAAAGAGTCATGTATGTGTATAGAAACTCTTTATGAGTTCATGTAAATATGTACAAGTCTTCCAAGTCGTGTAACAACCCTCCAAGACCAAGATCAATGCCTCAAAACAAGCCTTCCGAAGTCTCCAAGCAAAGCAACAAGGAGATGATTAAATATATAATTATGTCCAGTCGGTTGGAAGCAATAGACACGTCAATTCATAAGGCAATGTCAGCTCAGGTTATATGTGCACAACCACTATAAATACCCTGTTGGGGTATGCACAAAAGTACAAGACAGAACTCGTAATTGCCCCTGAAATTTCGCATAGGAGAAGAGCCGCAGTTCGGTTAAGGAGCCACAGATCAGTGGATTAAGGAGCTGCGGTCAAGGCATGAAGATAATGCAGTCAAGGTCAAGGAGTCGCAGTCAATAGCCGCAGTCAAATCCACATTGAGGTAAGATATGTTTCAGGGTTCAAGCTGCCTCCTCGAATGGGTATAAGGAGCAGAAAGACCAAGGTTTGTCACCCTCTCGGCATACTTATAGATTGAAGGAGCAGTCCAGATTATCCTCGGATGAGTGAAAGGAAGACATATGGTATGGTATCATTGTAATCTTCAAGAACAGTATTTGCAATACAGTGATAAGATTTCATACGCATGGCAAACTTAGAATGATGATCTTGGATAGAGGTATACTCTTGGCATACCTGTAGGTGCTAGATCTTGGCTGAAGAAATTTTGGATAGAGGCATACACTCTCCATCATCATTGCAGACTAGAATTGTCAAGGAGCAGTGACAAAATAATAATATTAACCATAGTCAAAGTTTGATGGAAGATTACTATAACTTTGATCTTGAAGATCATGGTGTTACAACAGTGATGAAGATCATGGTGTTGCAGCAGTAATGAAGAGCATGGTGTTGCAGCAGTGATGAAGATCACAATGGTGATGACCTATGTGGTGCAGTGAAGAGAATGATCTCAGCAGTGACACGAAGAGAATTGATGTCTTGGTCTTGGAGAGGTAGATTGAGTCATGGGTCATGGTCTTGGTATTCGTCAAAGAAATTTCTATAAGAAGAATTTACACATGGGTTTTCCTCTCCAAGTGGGAGAGGTTTTGGCCCTGGCAAAGAGCCAAACATTTGTGTTCTCGTCTCTTTTTGTTTTGGTAGCAATTTAATGAAATAAACACACATTCTAATAATGAATAGAATACTAAGCTAAGATAAATTGTATAAATGCTTCACAAATTGTTATTATGTCAAAGAAGAATCGCCTTAATATGCTTGCCCTAGATTCTTCAACATGGAATCAGAGGGATTGGTTCGGTAGTCAAGGAAGGGCAGAAGAAGGGACATGCAAGCATAGCAAACTAAAAAGTACACCTTGATCAAACCCTAGATCAAAGGGTCAATCTATAACAGCAGTATGGAAAACACAAGGGTGGCTGATTAAGGAGACAATCCAAGAAGCAGTCCACGTCTACAGTCATCTACAGCAAGGGTTTTGGAGGTCTAAAGTCGAAGTCTAGTCTATAGCAATAGCCTTGGCATGATCTCAACATTGCAGTGATTGATCTTTTCAAAGAACAACCCGGATTCTTGTACAAAGAAGCAGATCATCTACAGCATGATTTGTATGGACAATACTCAATAAAGAATGAAGGTGTTCGTTGCCACAGCCATAATAGCACCTATTGATGGATCTCAACATCATGGCAATCAACCTTAAGTCGATGTTGCAAGATCAGATATTCAGGACAATCATTTTGAAGGTTTGAAGATAAGCTTCAGCAAGGATCCTATCCGAAGAAAGCATCAATATATTTAAAGCCAACATGATCAAGGTGAAGATCTTGTCTTCACATATCAAGTATCTTTTATTCTAAAATCAAGTTTTGGTTTATTGACTTCATCAGTGCAAGATCTATGGGTTAGACAAAGTTCTTGCAGTAGGACTGACAGAATCCTGATGAAGGAGTGAAGTTAGTACCTCAAGGTCTCCTTTGAAGTCATGAGAACTCTTAAGGTTCTATGAAGAAAGAAAGGAGACACAAAAGGATATACTCTCTGAAATAAAGTGCAAAAGGCGCCAGAGAGTTTAGAAATATCTTCATGAAATATCAATGGAGAGGTCTGGGAAAATAATCATCATTGATACTGATATTGATTAGCAAGGTAACAGATGTCCATAAACAAGAAGGTTAACCTCGATCAACAGTCTGTGGTCTCTATAGGCAAAATGATAGGATACAAATAAGTGCAGATAAGCAGAGGAAAGATTAGTACTATGGAAAGATTACCTGACAGATGGAGAAAGTTGAGGAAAGGATCAAGGGAAAGAGGGAGTAATGAATCTCCACTATGGATGAGATGGTATCCCTCTCAAAAGGATCCTATCAGAAGTCCCTGCAAATATGAACACAATAAGATGCATCGTGGCATCAAGAGCTCGTATGGAATCATGAAGAACATAGCTCTTGGGAATCTCATTATACATTGAAGAAAAGGAAGAAGTCATTCAAAGAAAACATTTGCTAGACGGGGACGTACTAGATCCTGAAGGATCTCTGGTAGAGATCTCAACGGAGGATCTCCTAGTTCAGGAAGGCAGTGAATGTCTCGTCCGAAATTCCAACTCTTGGAACTCATGAATTGGTGGTTCAATGACATGAAGAATGGAGCAGACCAAGGGATTGAAGATCTTTTCAATCAAAGAAGTTGCGGGAAAATACCGAAAGAAAAATAAGGTATGTATGATTGTATTTGTATTTGCACTTGATAAAATAGATCAAGCGTGATCAAAAGGGAATAGATCTCCTCCTCTGAAAGGATGCAGAAAGACATAAGTCAGACTAGATGAAATCAACATAATATGTCCTCATACTGTGGTATGAGGTAGTTGATGACCATTGAAGAACTATGAGAGTTCTTGGGAATGGAAGACATGAGGATGGAAGAGATCGTGAAACATGCAACCATGACGAAGGCAGTCAACATCCAGAGGATCAGGAAGACTTGACCAGGAAACCTCCCATAATGATGTGAAGACTTTGATGGAAGTCTGAACAGATGAGAACCCTTGACAACAGATATCATTGGGAGATGTGTCAACATGAATACAGGATGAATGATACCTACAAGAAGATGTCACTGGAAAAAACCATCACCAAAAGGTAATATGTAATTTTTTTTGGTGTCTGACCTCTCGAAAAAGTCTGGGTATATGTGCAGGATCAAGGAAAGGAGAGTTGTGAAGGATGTCACAACTATGTACCTTGTGATCCAGAACAATCACTGTTGAAGGAAAGTGAAGACAAAGAATCTTGTGAAGGAAGCCCCAGATGTAAAGCCAAGGAGGATACTTTCCGGGAAAGAAGGAATGACATGGCGGAGGAAAGTGATGGATGGCTGACCCTACATGTGAAGAAATTGATGACATCAAAATCTTGAATCGTCATTCAATTAGACGACACTATAAATCATTATTGATAGAGTCCCTGGGTAAGAGGGAGCTTTGGGAAGTTCCTATGAGCAAATGAACTCGAGCAATTTTATGAGTTAAGAGAAACTTGGAAATCATCCCTGGTTAAGAGGGAGAGTTAGACACGACATTCTTGTCTTCAATTTGGAAGAAAGAATAGGGGATTGTGTAATCATCTAGCATCCGACACTCTTTGAGGATGTGGTAGGGAATCCAAGACAAGAGTGGGCAAGAGGGCCGATATTCTCGAAGGTTGGGAACCCAAAATGAGAATGCTCCTAGTAGGGCATACTCGGAGAACACCCAAGTGGGTATGACCGTAAGAGAGACAATGACAATGCGTGTCTATCAGTCATTAGTCTCGCCAACATTGTGTGCTCTGATCTAAATGAGAGATAGAGTTGTTAGTCAAGGCTTGCTAAACGGAAACAATTTTGGTTGAAATGATGCTATAACAGATGGATTACAAATCCGATTCTTCTTATGCGAAATTCTTCAGATTGAGAATGAGCAAGTACCATTATGAATACCTCCCTAGTTAAAAGGGAGTGTTGAAGAAAGTGTAACTAGGTTTGGTCTTCATAATGACATGATCTTTGTATTTGACGTAATAAAAAGAAATAATTTATTTTTGTAATCTTGCTACATGGGTTTCATGAGCAAGAAGTGTCTCTAGATAAAAGACTTCTTCTTGATGTCTTTAGGATTTATGTAAATGTCAAAGAGTCATGTCATGTGTATAGAAACTCTTTATGAGTTCATGTCGACACATAAGGTAATGTTGGCTCAGGTTATATGTGCACAACCATTATAAATACCCTGTTGGGGTATTCGCAAAAGTATAAGACAGAACTCGTAATTGCCTTTGAAATTTCACATAGGACAAGAGTCGCAGTAGGGTTAAGGAGCCACAGATCAGTGGGTTAAGGAGCCGCAGTCAAGGTCAAGGAGTCGCAGTCAATAGCGGCAGCCAGACCCGCATTGAGGCATAGTTTTAAAATTCGGTCGATTCGAAACGGAAATGGCCAAGTTGATCCGTTTCATTGCCTAGAAATATGACTCTGTGGAGGAAACGGTTCGAGGGGCCGAGTTAGCCATGACTCGGCCAACTCGGCCATTTCCACATCTACTCGGCCGAGTCAATAAATCCGGCCAGTCACCCAAGAAAACAGGGATTTTTCTAATTTTTTTTTAACTTTTTAACATTTAGCTGATTGTTGGGGACTCCAAGGTGTTTTCTAAATTGGTTAAGTGCTATTTGGGGTCCATTCCCCTCTCCTAGTATTCATATGCTATTCAAATTTCATGGTGATGTTAAATTCTTAAACATTCTCCTTAATCTTCATTTTCAACCTTTTACTTAAATTTTTAACATTACCATGAAACGACTCAGGATGTTTGAGAGTGGTTTCGACCTCATTGGATTTCATATGGAGAAAGTAGAATTTTAGATTTCATTCAAAATCCAGCAGACTTATCAGTTTTTCAGGATTTCAGGGTTGGAGGATTGCAATGTTTCCATTGAATTTTGTCATGTATTAGGGTATGGAACTCGTATTTAATCAAGAGCACCAATCCCTCTATGTACCTTGATGTTAGTGACATTGGTTGTTGAACTCCTGCGGGATTCGCTCCCAAACCAGGAGCTTCTGAAAAATGTCGCTCCCACTCTCGCTCCCCACTTTCGCTCCCACTCCCAAGTAACACTGAGCTGGATAACGTTGGCAACTCTAGCAGTTGACAGTAGTACTGGTCACAAACTTTTGTTGTAGAGGCCATTTATAGCCTCCTTGGTTATGTGTTTTTGTTTTGATCTCTATATCAACATCGTGTATGTATTGGACAGTGCACTGAGTGCCATTTTGATATAATGGATATATTCATGAGCCTACTTTGATCATATGTTGTCTTCTATCTATATTCTAATGCTGTGTGTTTGGAAACATGAATGAAAATCTTTAAAATTATGTGTTTTATAAAAAATAAATAAATATTTAATGTATTTTTTACAATGACCGAGTCATTGAAATCGAGCCGACCGAGTCGATACCGAGTCGGAGTTGGAGTCGGAGTCGACCCTCAGCCGAGTCGGAGTCGGAGTCGGAGTTTTAAAACATTGCATTGAGGTAAAACATGTTTCAGGGTTCAAGTTGCCTCCTCGGATGGATATAAGGACCAGCAAGACCAAGGTTTGTCACCCTCTCGACATACTTATAGATTGAAGGAGCGTTCCAGATTATCCTTGGATGGGTGAAAGGAAGACATATGGTATGATATCATTGTAATCTTCAAGCACAGGATTTGCAATACAGTGATAAGATTTCATACGCATGGCAAACTTAGAATGATGATCTTGGATAGAGGTACACTCTCGGCATACCTGTAGGTGCTAGATCTCGGTTGAAGGAATTTCGGATAGAGGCATACACTCTCGGTCATCATTGCAGTCTAGAATTGTCAAGGAGCAGTGACAAAGTAATAATATTAACCACAATCGAAGTTTGATGGAAGATTACTATAACTTTGATCTTGAAGATCATGGTGTTGCAGATCATGGTGTTACAACAGTGATGAAGATCATGGTGTTGCAGCAGTAATGAAGAGCATGGTATTGTAGTAGTGATGAAGATCACAATGGTGATGACCTTTGTGGTGCAACGAAGAGAATTATCTCAGCAGTGACACGAAGAGGATTGATGGCTTGGTCTTGGAGAGGCAGATTAAGTCATGGGTCATGGTCTTGGTATTCGTCAATGAAATTTCTATAAGAAGAATTTACGCATGGGTTTTCCTCTCCAAGTGGGAAAGGTTTTGGCCCTGGCAGAGAGCCAAACATTTGTGTTCATGTCTCTTTTTGCTTTGGTAGCAGTTTGATGAAGTAAACACACATTCTAATAATGAATAGAATACTAAGCTAAGATGAATTGAATAAGTGCTTCACAAATTGTTATCATGTCAAAGAAGAATCACCTTAATATGCTTGCCCTAGATTCTTCAACATTGTGCAAGAGGGTTGAGTTAGCATGTACGAGTCCGTACAGTTGTGCAAAAAGGGAAGCTGAGTTAGATAAGAGTGCGTAGATAAGTGTGTTGAGGGACAACAAGTTGGGGAAATTTTCCCTCTGATGTAATAATTATTTGAGATCTTTGCTAAGCAGAATAATAAAACACACAAGTTGGTAAATTTTCCCCAGTTGGGGTTTCTTAGGTAATTTCTCGTGTATTGTATGTTGTTTGCTTGTGTCTTCGTGAATTTATTTTTTGCTACTATTATTTGTTAGAATACTCAGCATATTTAGTAAGTGTTTGGAGTTCAGTTTCTAGTTTCTTCATCGCGGAATTTTTATTAAATTAGCAGTTGTGTATTAGAATGCTAACATGGTCTCAGAGTGTCTATCATTGAAGATCAGAAAGCGTGTTATTTTCATCATGAGTACGTCAAGAGTAGGTGAAAGATGCAGGAAAGGGGGCACAGTGCATTTCTAGGGTTTCTAGTTGTGTAAACTAGGGATAATCTACACTAGGGTTTTCTCCTAGCAGGCTCTGCGTAAGGGTTTCTAAGCAAATAGAACTAGCAAGATGGCATATTTAGGGCTAATATTTGAGTATCGCCTTGATGGGGCCTCAAAATTTTGTTCTTGTAAGGAGAGGATTGTTGTAGTTTTGGAGGAACAGGGCGTTCAGGAGTTTGTGGAGATTCCACTAGCCGCTCTAGCAGATCCTCAACAACTAGCCCAACATAACAAGAAGCACGCAAAGGCCAAAATAATAATTCTTTAAGGAGTTAAGGATCACATCACAACTCACCTTTCCATGAAGACAACCAAGCTATGTGGGAATCTATCTTAGGGTTGTACCAGGGCATGAGTGAGGCCAGGAAACTAATAATTTGAGATAAACTCAGAAATATCAAGATGACTAAGTTTGAGTCTATGATCTTTTACCTAACCAGATTCACCCAAGTGAAGGACGAGTTCATCGGGGTTGGGGAGACAATTTCAGACAGGGACCTTGTCAGTTTTGCATTGTTGGGTTTTCCCAAGTCATAGGAAAATTTTACTGATGTTATTAGTGGCAAAGAGAACCTACCAAGATGGGGAGAGGTTATGGAGTGATTGCGTGCAAGAGGAGATCTGAAAGCAAGCCAAATGTAGGTCTCATGCAAACACTTAGGAACAGGATAATTTTTCCCTCGCTGGCAAAGGGAGCAAGATCAAGAGCAACAAAAATCTAGGAGGGGCCGAATCCAATTCTGGAGGCAAGAAGAATAAAGGTCTCAGCAAAGTAAAGTGCTTCTCTTGTCATCAATTTGGGCACTACTCCACCAAGTGTCCAAAAAAGAAGAAGGGGTCCAAGGAGGATCACGTGGCAACATCAGCAGAGGTCAAGGAGTTCACTTCTCAATTTGGGAGGGAGTTTTTTCACATAGCTTGCATGGCAAGCTCAGTGGCCAGCAGTGTGTGGTATATTGACAGTGGAGCATCTTGTCATATGACTAGGAAGAAGCAATATTTCAATGAATTGACAGAGAAGGTTATGTAGTTTCATATAGAGATGGGAGATGATGGCAAGTACTTAGTACAGGGCATGGGTACTGTCAAGTTTGAGAGGGAGTTTGGGAATCCTCTCTACCTTAGAGATGTCATCTACATCCCAAAGTCGAAGAAAAACCTTGTTTCAGTCTCAACCTTGTAGAACAAAGGTTATGTGGTTATCTTCAGCAGAGGAAAGGCCCTTCTCAAGCCTTTCAACTCCAAATAAGCTAAGCAAATTGGAGTTAAGGTGAAGAACCTTTACAGGTTACAGTTTGAGATAGTCGAGTCCTTGAGCAGCAGAGAGATCAGTGCGCATAGATGTGACCTTGGGAAGCTTTGGAATATGCGTATGGGTCACTTACACCATGGAGCGCTAAAGATTTTGAGAGAGATTGCCACAAGGTTGCCAGAGTATAGTGTAGTTCAACATGGCGTGTGCAAGGGCTACACACTTGGCAAATATGCCAAGACATCCTTTCCCAGCAAAGATAGTAGGGCTAAGAGCATTTTGGAGCTAGTACATTTGGATGTGTGCAGACCATTGTCTTATCCATCCCTAATGGGATACAGATATTATTTCACCTTCATTAATGACCACTCGAGCAAGACTTGGATCTTCTTCATGAAGAAGAAAGATGAACTATTCTCGAAGTTCATCGAGTTCAAAGCCTTTGTGGAGAACCAAACTGGTAGGAGAATCAAGGTGTTGAGGCCAGACAATGGTGGGGAGTACATATCCAATGCCTTCAAATATTTGTGTGCCAAGGAGGGCATCAGGAGAGAGCTCACCGCACCTCATAATCCTCACTAGAATGGCATGGTTGAGCGCAAGAATCAGAGCATTATTGGAGTGGCCAGGGCTATGCAGCATGACTGAGGATTGCCTATGTTTCTTTGGGCAAAAGCATGCAACACTGCAGTCTTTTAGCAGAACAAGAGTCCAAACAAGGTGCTAGGCACAATCACACCAGAGGAGGCTTTCATAGGCAAGAAGCCTAATGTGTCTCTCTTCCAAATCTTTGGTAGCATTGTTTACTACCATGTGTCTTCAATAGCCGCAAGAAGTTGGAGCCCATAGCAGAGAAGGGCATTTTCATGGGCTACATTGAGACGTATAAGGCATACAAGGTATATATTCCAACACTCAAAAAGACAGTGATCAGATGTGATGTGAGATTTGAAGAGGAAAGGGCTCTCAGGAAGTCAGAGTGTGAGCAGGGTGCAACACAAGAGGAGGAGCAGCAGGCTCCTAAGCAAGAGGCTCAGCCAACTCTTCAAACTTCATCAAAGCCAGATGTTGAGCAAGTCGACCAACACGCAATTGAGGAGAAAGCGCGGGAATAGGAGGAGAGAGTAGAGATAGAGGGGCCCACACAGCCCGTAACTCCTAGTGTAGGGAGAGGATGAGCTAGGTGGGCATATCAATTGATCAAAGAGGCTTAGAAGAGAGTTGGAGCCCCCATCTCCACATTCAGACAGAGTAAACAACCACAAAGATATATAGGGTACATGGCACTTATGACTGAGACGATAGACTCAAAGCCTTCTTGTTATAAGGAGGGAACTTCTCAATAGGTATGGTGAGATGCCATGGTGGAGGAGTATTCCTCTATTATCATACAAAATAATGTCTGTTAGATTAGGCCAAGGCCAGTAGGAAAATCTATGGTTGGTTCACGATGGGTATACAAGATTAAACATGCAGCTGATGGGAGTGTGGAGAAGTGAAAGGCTAGATTCGTGGCCAAAGGCTTCTCTAAAATCAAAGGGATAGACAATGATGAGACATTTGTACCAGTGGTCTGGTATTCATCCATTAGGACTATTCTGGTGATTTGTTATGAATACAATTTATAATATAATATAATATAAATAATAAAAATAATTATAATAATGATTAATTAATTAATGATCAATGATTAATATAGAAGAGGCATGTCTCTAAGAACATGATCATTCATGAAGGGGCACCTACCTAGGTATATAAATGGGCCCTCCTTTGTAATCAACACATCTCATATCAATTCTTTTATTCACTAATCAATACATATATATTCCTATCCTCAATGAATGTCTTCATATTCCAAGTGTTCTGAAGATTATTGTGAAGTATGAACTTTGTTCATTACATTGGTATTAGAGCTATTCGATCCTTTGGCGTTCAACCGTTGCATAAAGTCAGTCTGATCTGGCCTTTGGCCATCAACTCTCTATCAACTTCGTTGTCATTGTGATCGAAGCATTTCGCTCCACAATTTTGAAGATTCTCCTTTTTATCATCATGCCTTTGGCCATTAGAAAAAAAAGGAATATATTTACTCCAAAATTTAAAAAAAAAAA